>LOJH01049856.1:0-12995 GCA_001685095.1 Ellobius talpinus
CTTTGTGGGAGCCTAGTCTGTTTGGATGCTCACCTTCCTAGACCTGGATGGGGGAGGACCTTGGACTCCCCACAGGATAGGGAACTCTTACTGCTCTTAGAACCTGAGAGGGAGGACAAGGGGGAGGGTGGATGGGGAGGGAAATGGGAGGAGGTTCAATTTTTTAATAAAAAACGTTAATGCCTTATGTTTTATAGAAAATAAGCTCATATTTTTAAAATATTTTAGCAAAAATTTAGTTATATTTCCAGTTTGTTCAATTATCTAGTATCAGTTATAGGTTCTTGAAAAAATTTCCCAAATTTTATAGTTCATTTTTATTTTGCTTACATCATACCTAGGCAAGTGTTCATACTTTCTTTCAGTTTACTTATACCTCAAGGTGATCTTTTTTCCTTAAAGATCTCTGGCTATGATATTTTCTGATATAATTAATAATATAAGAATATTTTTCAATACACCCTTCACTTAAATTATGCAATTCCTGAATCATTATATATTTCTGAAAGCTATTTGAAAGCCCTTCAGGAACATCCATCAGTTTTTTTTGTTTTTTTGTTTTTTTTTAAGTTCAGGAAGGATGCCTGTGTTGATTTTTTTGACACGTTCAGAAGTGTTTGCCTAGTAGGAGTCCTACAATCTCATTATTGTGTGAATAAACTAATGAGGAAGAATGCAAATAAAGTTTTTCTCTTTTTGAATATTTATACTTCAAACTTTTCAGATAGGATATGATAAATTCTGTCATTTCTATTTATGGAAGCTCAGTCTGTGGCCTGCAATTAGGAAAAATTTAATATTAGTTTTCTCATGTACTATAGCACTATTACAGAAGACAAAATATTTACAAATTGATAACAACATTAAACGACGAATTTCAGCATGTCTCAGAATTTTATTACACAAATTTATAAATATAATGTTTATGTATCACCTATTTTCACAGTTATTTCATGAATATAAGATTGAAATATCAAATTCTTCAAGTAGAATTAATACATACCTTATAAATAGGTGAAATACATATACGTTTTTACATAGCAGATTCAAAATGATGCAAAAATATATGCATAAAACTATCAAATTGTGTTTGTGAGAAAATATTTATAGCCAAATCCCAAAATAAACATTTAAATCCTGGATAAAAAAATTATAGTAAAATCAGATACACTGGAGGTATTTAAGCAATTAGTTGAATATATAGACATTGTTATAGTTTCATTTCTGTTGCTATGATAAAATACCCTGACAAGTATCAGAGTGGATTTGTTTTAGCTCACAATTTTACAGTCCATCATAGCAGGTAAGTCACAGCAATATGAACATGAAGCAGCTAATCAAACCACATCCGTACTATAAAGGAGAGACAATGAACGTATTTGTGTTTCCTTTGTCTTAGCTCCTTTTCTCTACACTTAGAGAGTTGCAGTTCCCCTGTTTACGGAATAGTGCTGCCCACAGTGGGCTGCTTCCCACATAATTAACATTATCAAGACAGTCTTCTAGATGTCTATAGGTTATGCCTTTAGGTTAACTTGGTAAGACAATCCTTATTTGAGAATCTCTTGCCAAGAAATTTTAGATTGTGCCAATTTTATACTTAAAACTAACCATCAGAGACATGGCAAGAGATTTCAAACATGTCAGGACATGAGAAAACCACTTGACAAAACAGATTTTGATCTCATTGTATTATATAATACATATGCAACACTTGTGTTTATACAGTCATTTATATTCTAGCAAGTGCTTCCTGAAGAAGTATTACCACTAAGGATATCATATGTGGGGCTTAAAGTACAAAATAAAGATAAGCACAATTTATGTTTGTTTTCCAATTTCATATTCTTAAATCATTCAATGTATGTAGTGTTTAGTAGCAAATACGAAAAATATTTTAAAAGGCACACTAGTGTATAATAATGTGTATTTAATCCAAAAATAATAAGTTGCAATTGAGAAAAGAAAAAAAAATTGATTTATTCTTTATACTCTGAATAGTTTGAAATTTATCTACAATTATCATGTATCCATTTTGCACTGAAAACATTAGCTACAGAAAAATATTTAACAGTTTTTAGCTATTTCAGAGGGAGTAATGCTACCCAAAGTCTCCAAATATTATACCAGTAAGCTTTAACCTCATTTTTAAAAATACTCTTTTTCACTTTTACATTTTCATACTTAAATTGTTCTCAAAACTGTTCCCTTCTACAAGGTCACTGTTCTTTCCAGTGTAATTTTTTGTTGAAGGAAGAGATGTAAGGAAGTTTTACAACCCTAGAATGCTGAACACCATGTTTTAGCTAAGTAAGGTATTATATACTATGCTATATATATATATAGCCATTATTAGAAATTATGATTTCAACTTGAATAGTTCATGAATTCAGATGATATAGGTACTCTTACCTTAAGAGCCTAAATGCAACTCTGTTCCTCTATTCTCCTTTACAGTCTGAAACTTTAAAATATTTAATGATATTTATTAAAATCTTAAAGATAAAAATTGTAACTAATTCCCATTGAAACTTCCCACCACCAAGTGTCTCAAATGTGTACATTCTGCAAATTCTTTCATGATATAAACCAGATCACTTATTTGATTAAAATATGACAGATATCAAATGTTTTAGTTTGCTAAATAATTTCACAAATTCAGCCATATATGAAAAATCACTGAGGGATCAACGGGAGAGAATCTTGTTTAATGAACTTTTAAGTTCTTTGTCAAATAGCTTTAATGCAAAAGAATAAAATACACTGATTGAATAATCTAAAAGTCTGTGGCTTTTAGTAGGAATCATAGAAAGGATTTATGCTTTAATATCTTTGACTAGTCAAGAACTATTGGGATCAATAGGAATTAACATCATAAATGAATAAAAGACAGGATTTTCCTAAATGTTTTTACTTAAATACAGGAAAGAAATGGAATGCTAGAAAGACTTAGTAGAAACATGAGTTTGATTAATTGGAAAGTAGGTCAAAATAATACAGAAACCTAATGTTTCCCCCTCATAACAAAGAAGTTCATGAAAATAAAAAGTAATCATTTCAAAATCAAGTCTGAATATTGATTAGTCATATAATAAATACATTTATTATATTAAATACCACTTATGATGTGTGCTAGATTCCATGGTCCTATCAGATGATAAAACCACACTTAGAAATAAGCAGAAGAAGATACATATGAAGCATTATATTAAGAGAGTAAGTGATCTTGTGATGTAAGGCCACTGTAAATGATTCCTGAAGTATAATGGAACATACATAAGGCATGATTAATTGAAGTTTTCTTACTTCATGAAAAGGTGATGTTTACCTTAATAACTTGAATTTTCTGGCTCTCTCAGGACCACATTGGGGCTGTATGCTGGAACCAAAGAAGCAATAAATTGGGTGATCAACAGCCCTGAGAAGCACAAAGGACCTACACATTTTTCTTGCTACTGGTGAGTGGAAGGAGGAATGAAGCTATAGGGTAGCTGAGAGACATGTGCTATGTGGATAAGTCTACACTGTAATCTTTACCTGGGATGTACTGGCACATAGCAGACATAGCCTTCTTGGGTATGACACTAAGAATAGCCAACACTGAACTCCCTTTAAAGAGGCATAGTTAAAGGAATTTAATATATGTCAGAACAAGGATTTCATGTTGAACTGGAACTGAGAAGAAATGATAACCAGAACCATAGCATATAGTCAATTGACTGAAGTAGAATAACTTTAAAATTAATTATTCCTGAAGAGTTTAAATAAAACTAAGCATTATAGAAGTCACCATAAGAGGAAGGGAAGAATTACACAAAGATGTGCTACATAACAATGGGAAAAGAGGCAAGTTTTACATTTTGCTATAAAAATTAACAAGCAATATTTTGTGTAGAAAGCAGAGTCAAGCTATAGAGCAGGGGGAAAGAATTGATTGTCTTGATGCCTTTGTACCCACAGCCTTCATAAAATTCATTAAGAACTTGGCAGTTTAATCTCATTGTCATTGTACACTTTTCAGATTTCCAGTCTCAACAGTGGCCCTCATGGATTTTCAGTTTCCTAATTCTGGGTTATTTGATTAAATTAACACTTAACAGAAGTATTCACAGATTTGTCCTTAAATGACACTTTCAGTTAGCAAGCATGATCAAAGTCTCTCCTAAAAGAATTCAGATTCTCAGTAGATAGCTAATCTTAATTTATTGATTTATTTTTAGCATAGTTAGTAGGAGTACTTAATGCTAGTCATCATAAACCTGTGAATATGGGAACTTGAAAGTCTTGAAGCTTAAAATGTAAATTATTACTTTGAGTGGACAAGATGAGTCATGAGTACACACTTGTCATAAAGTAACTTTTCTTGGTATACACTTTTGTATTGTTGATGTCTTTTTCTTAGTTATAATTATTGTTTCATAACTAGAGGTGAGCTGAAAAGTCTTCATAAAAAAACTACTCAATGCAGTTTTACTTCTGAGAATTATTTTTGTTCAGGCAATGTGTTTAAAAAATTTGTGCTAGACAAATTGCAACAACAACCCAGGATCTTTATCTGAGCGATGGATTAAAAATAACAGGAACAATTTAAAGATTCTACACTCAACAAACTTGTGGTCTGACAAGTTTTTCTGTCAAAAATACATCTTTGAAAAAA
This sequence comes from Ellobius talpinus, assembly GCA_001685095.1. Classification (NCBI taxonomy): domain Eukaryota; kingdom Metazoa; phylum Chordata; class Mammalia; order Rodentia; family Cricetidae; genus Ellobius; species Ellobius talpinus. Next base: position 4,658 of record LOJH01049856.1, read on the forward strand.
TTTTTGGGAAGAGCTAGCAGCTTCCCTCCAGTTGCATGAAAAGTGAAATATTCTCAATAAAATCAGTGGGCATTTATGAGTGGTGGCAAAGAATCTAGTAAATATGGCTATCAACTATATATGCTTTTTATGGGAAGACTTATAGGTAGTTAAAAAGAAAACTGAAAATATAATATAGAGATGGAGGATTCTCAAGCAAAGATGAGCAATGAGTTCTTTAGATTTAGGTGCCATGTAGGAAGTGATTTTCTAAGTGAAAATGCCAGCTTTAAAATAGATTTTAAAGAGACACAAATGAGACACACTCATGCAAAATAGGGGAAACTAGAGTACACTGAGAATGTACTTGGCTATTAGTCACAAATGTGTGTTCCTTGGATATTAAAACTTGATGAATTGCTTTAGAGAGATGAAAATTTGTGTGTACTCATAAGTGAGAACTAACATAAAGGAAGATATTTTAGCAAATGGAATGGGTAGCTTCTTCATCCCGAAATCCTAATTTCTATGAAGCAAAACAGTTGAAGTAATGATATCTGTTCTTGGCTTTATGATTCATATTTCATTCTGACGATATATGTTCTGACTGGATACTTGAAAACTTAGTAAGCTGATATTCTGGATATGTCATACCTATAGATATGTTGATAGTCCTAATTCTGGAACCACCTGATTTGGGTTATAAACTATTTGGCAATATATTGGATGTCAGATCAAGGATATAACCTTGGGCATTATAATCAGAGATCTTTCTGTTTTGAATGTATAGATTATATTGAAAAACAATGAATATAAGAAATGAGGGTTCTTCAAGGCCTTTGTTAGTATAGGAACCATCCATTGCCTTTACTACAAATATATTTGTTGGCTGGTAAAGTTGAAACTTGATCATTTTTATTATAAAGCTGCATGGAAAAAAATTTTAAATAATCATGTCAAACATGGCCCTCCAGGACTCTTGACATAATGAAAGAGAAATGATTCATAGCTACAGAAGAATATGAAAAAAGAATATCTAATTTCTGACAGGATATTATAGCCTATTAATTTTGTTCATTGGCTCAACTGGTGGTGACAGAGACATGAGATTGTGTTATACACTGCTTTGTGGGGGTAAATGAGATGCCACAAGCCTAGGGTTAGAATTTGGTGTAGATAGGGAGACCCCTCAATTGTAGTAGGGACACAGTGAATAAGTGTAGTTACAGATAAGATAGAAGATACTAATGTATGATGACAACACAATTTCCTTAGCATTATTTCTGCTTTATCAGAAAACAAAGAAGCAAAGTCATAAAATGAGAGAAATGAAGCAGAAATGTGGTACATTATTAAAGCTGTAAGTAAAAGAGTTACTTGGGAACATGTAGGAAGAAATTCCCTGAAGAAATGAGCTATGTTTGCCTTAGCAATGACTTGGTTGCAACCACAGACAAGAAAGCGAGAGCAGATATCCTGAGGAGAGAATATTTAAACCAAGTACTTGACAAAGTGAAGTTGCCTATGCACACATTAATAAATGGGTTATTCTGAGGAGAGAGAATAGCAAACAATGTCTCAAGATCAGAACAAGTATTCAGTTATGACTCTTATCCACAGGTATAAGGTGCAATATGCAACAAGATGTAATGAGAACATTATATAAGAGTCAAATACTTTGTGTGTCTCTAAATTAAGATATTTTTTTAAAAACATATTTATAATAAATTCAGTTGCTGCTTACAAGACACACCTGTACTTTACATTTATCATGTGCCCAAAAATGGACAATCATAGGAAGTACTATGAGATCTCAAATGATGTGCTTGAGTAGCAGTGAACTTGCTAAGAAAGGGATAGCAAACTATTTTGCAATTCTTATTTAACCTTCTATGACTCTTAGAAGCAGGCTCGAGCTGGAGGAGGTGATATAGGGCTGAGTCCTAGCACTCATATAGGAAGAATGTGAGGTTGAAGTCTGTGTGGATTATAATAAGGTGCCGGTGCAGGTGCAGGTCAGGCTGGGCTACAAAGTAAGATCATGGTTTGAACAATCAAAATTTGTATAGAGATTCATGAGTGGATTATGAAAACTTGATGATTGATACCCTGTACTCATTCACCTACTTCTCATGCTATGTCTATGGGCACAATATAAAATATTCAAATTCATCAGAAAGACCCACTTGTTAGTGTACTGCAACTCAGTGATAAGGAATCCATGCAGGATATGCATACTCTAGAAGAAGTAGCTAAAACATCTGGATGTGTGGCCAAGGTTGGAGCAGTTTTCATGTTAGAATCATATTCCAAAATTAAAAAAATATCAGAATCAATGATATAACAGAAATTCTGAATATGACAATAAATTCTAAACATAACCACAAAAGCTCAAGAGTGTACCAATGCTTCTGTTCTACAGAAGGACATAGTAGGTACTATATCATGACTCACATAGAATATGGTCTTTTATTCTGTATGCTTCCTTTTTGGTGCTAATGATTCTCCAGAAGCCAGAAACAGCAGTCATCAAGAAATAGCAAGGAGAGAAAAACACAAACCTTTTGCAGTCATAAAAATATTAATCAGAGCTGAGCCATGGAGGAAGATGCTTTAAATTATGCAACACATAATTACTGTTATCTCTGTTGTGATCTCTGTAATAGCAGGAAAGATGACTGGTTGTCAATAGAAGAAAGTGTCTAGACAAGTCTCTAAAATTTGCCCATGCCAACATCCTGTGATGTAGGGAAAAGACTTAAAACATTGATTTTGGATGTCAGTGGTGAGATAGTGTCATCATTCTTTAGGTGTTCAAAGTGCAATCCATGGACTCAGTGAATCTTAGGGCTGTTTTGACAGAAGATATTTGAAGAATTTAGCCAAAAGTAGTGTTTTCTAATTAACCTATTAAGCATCTTAATTTACTGGTGGTGAACAGATTTTTGGAACAGAACATGGAGCACAGATAAGAAGGGGACAAGTAATGAGAGTTTATTGATAATACAGGCAAAAATGACTGTAACTTGGGATAAATGGTTATTAGTGGGATGGGGAGAAATTCTATACTATTTTGAAAAGTAGATTCAATAAAATTTCATGATATATGGATTACTATGAAAGAGTAAAGTTATTTCTGTATTGAAGGTCAGTAAAAATGAGCACTAGCATTAATTAAATGTGAGAATATTTGACAAAGATCAGACACAGTGAAAGAAGGAGACTGATAGTCTTATATTTTGAAGGTTTATCAGACATTTATTTGACAATGTGACATTTGAAGTTGTGATAGAAGTCAGAAGTAGTGGAGGAAAATTAGGGAGGGGTATGGGCAATCAGAACTATGTTAAAACAATAGTCAGCAAAGAGGAGAAATATAGAGATATAAGGAAGATTACAAGAAAGATAAAAAGAAGAAAAATAAACTGAAGATGAACAATTCACAATGATAAAGGAAATCATAACTAAAATAGGAAAATAGATTTCTAAGCCACAAGAAGAAAGATTAAGAATTGTATAAACAGCAAGAGGTAAGGCCAGCTGAAGGCAGTTAAGGGTGGGACTGGCTACGCATAGCCCTCTGATTTCATCTCGCATGATTCCTAAAGCTTCCTGAGGTGCCACTGGTCACAGACATAAACACAGACCCCAGATGTGGCTGGGCTATGGCCCCATACAAGGCCCTTAGCCGCAGTTTAGACCTGAATGACATCCTGGCTCTGCATGGAGGGAATAGCTCTCAGGCAGAATGGTTCTGGCAGCTCTGTGGTCACCAGATACCAACAAGGCCTCAGATTGTAGCCCCAACCCTAGGCCTGTATGTAACCATTGGTGCCAATGCAAGAAACGACTTCAAGTCAGACCCACAGCCGTGGTAGGACCATGGACCTAAACATGGTCCTTAGCAGCAGCTGGGTCTGGATGTCACCACTGCCCCCAGCGGCAGTATGGCCCTGAGACACTAACTTGGCTCTTGATCTTGGGTATCTTCACTGCCTTCGAAGGCAGCAGGAGCATGGGACATCAGCACAGACACTGGCTGCAGTTGGGCCACAGACAATGACATGGCTCTCAGCTGCATCTTGGACCCAGATGTTGCCCTATCATTGAGTAGCAGCACAGGTCCCTCGGTTATGAATGCAATCCCGGTCCTCGGTCATCAGATGGCTAGTTTGACCCCGGGCTTCTGTTTGGCACTCAGCGGCAACGGGAGTCATGTATATCTATCTCCCTGCCCACTAGAGCAAGAGAGCTGGCCCCTGCACCCGCGAAAGAGAGCCCCCAACACTCATCAAAGGCGAGGATGAACCTACCCCGAGGACATGAATGTAGGGGATCTAACTTCGCCCTGACACTGAGGTGGATGGCCCAGTGGCAAGATCTGACCTCACTGGCGAACACCCAGGTCCACAACTGTACCTAGGGTTGACCCACCCTAGCATCTACCCCATCTAGGTCCTACTGTAGCTCGTGATGTTATTGGTCCTGCCAAATGATATTTGAAAGATCTCCAAGACGCAGGATACCCCAGAAGATCTCCATTGAAGATCCAATGTGGATGGTTTACTAAAAACCAAAGGCCTTGAACCAACCAATGACTCACAGCAATGGAAAGTTGCCAATGAAGCTGATGGAACAAAGGGGTATAACGGACTAAAGGACACAAAACCTCCAATGCCATCAGGACAGATGGAGAGGTGATGGAGGGGGCAGGAGAGAAGGAGAAGCAGCCATTTCGTTGTTTCAGGTGTGTTTCTTTGTTTTGGTTTGGTTTAATGCTTTTGTTGTTGTTGTTGTTGTTGCTTGTTCTTGCTTTTATTTGCTTACTTGTTTACTTTGTTGGATTTTGTTTCATGGGGAGGATTAAACAGAGATGAAGAGGGAGTATGTTGGGACCAGGAGGAGAACAGAATTGGGGTACATACTGTGAAACCCCCAAAGATTCAGTAAAGAAGGGTTTTTTTATTGTGTAGACAATACCCGATGTTCATGAAAACATTAGTCATCATTTGATTATATTAAAAACCAAATCACAACTGACCTTGGCAATTGCTCTCAGTGAATTGATTGAAAATAATTCAGCTTTAGAGAGTTGAGAAGAGAGTGAAAAAAAGCAAATCTTAAACAAACTACGTTTAAGTCCTCTAATAAGAAGTGAACCAAGGCTGAAAAACTCAAAAACTAGATGTGTGGGAAATAGCTATTTAAAAAGTCCAAATATAGATAACAATTCTTGAGAGCATAATAGAGGTTGATCAAAATGATTGAATGGGGATGGATGACTCAATGCAGTATCTTAGAGAATGAAATTTGAAAAATAAGATTGTTGAAAATTGTGCAGGTAGAGGAAATTCAGAACAACTTGAGCGTTTGACTGCTATGTAAAATATTTGTCCTGGAGGAGAAAAGTAAAATATCCCTGAATTATACACAATTAGTGTTTCATAATTAGCACAAGAGTCTGGCATAAGAGCTATCCCCTAACTTAATGTTTCCAAGAAAATATAATTGTGAATACTATTTCTGAAACTGGAAAAAAATGGCTTATTACAGAACAACCCATGATTAAACTTTATTCTCTCTAAGGGAGGGATTCATACTCCCAAGGTCATCTTTTTCTTTTTAATTTCAATTACCAACACTTTTTCCTCCCTCCTCTCCTCCCATCCCCTCCCCCACCTCTTTTCTACCTCCACATCCACCCCTCCTCAGGCTCCTTTCATAAACGGAGCCTCCCATGGAAGTCAACAAAGCTTGCCAAGGTCATGTTTTGCATGTAAAATACATGAGAAAGTTTTCCTTGTTCAACTTGTGGAGCTTTAGATATCCTAGATCCTAACCTGACATATGTATGTAGGCATAGGTTCTGGGACAGCTTTCCATGTTTTAATTTTATAGCTCATTTGTAAGGAAGGCAGTGTCTACGTTGTGAAAATAGGTATCCTCTGGGATACTCTGCTTTAAAAGATTGTAGTTTACAAATGGAAATAAGTACTCTGTTTTCTCTCCTAGAAGATAAAAGGTATGGATCCAAACAAAACTTTATACTTAAGAAATAACAATGGATGCCTACTATTTACTATTTGTCTAACTGGCATCCAGATGAGCTACCAATCATCTTCAATATACTGCATTCACCAGGAAAATCATAATTCTTCTAGTTTTTAATCCTAATCATCATTCACTGTACAAACTGCTGAGGATCAGTTGAAAATATTATAGGTGTCACATACACTGTATATTAACTAAAACTTCTGTTTTCTTGTTGCTGACCAGAGATGTAAATTTACAACTGTGCTTTTCTTTTTTTTCTGTCATTATTCTATATTTCTTTCTTATTGTCCTCTTAACTGGACTTAACTAACTTAAAGCTTTTAAGTGGTAAATTGTACCCAAATATAATGCTTGCATAATCCAATTAATTTTATATTTGTGTTTTCATAATTTCCCAGTAACTGGTCATGGGATACTGCTGGATTACTTATATAATCCGCAGACCATGGATACAGACATTTTATCATTTCTATTTGAAACTATAAACAATTATCAGAGAGCTTGTACATTACTTTAAGTTTAAGATATGTATGTTTTTCATATTTTAATTTTCAAAGGCAAATATCCCTCAGAAATCCACAGATCTTTTTAAATGAGCAAGCTCATTTTTCATGCATATGATGTCACAGCTGCTCAGATGTTGTATAATCTCAGTGGTTTCAGACTCAGGACAAGCCCCAGCCTCTGCCCTCATTATCATTTTCAAAATGAATTGTATTTAAATTATCTGGAACATTGATCTAGCTTATTTTAATAAAATGATCCATTGTCTCTTAGTTATGTAACCTAATTCTTATGCTTAAGTGAGCGTGAACTTCTGAATTGAACATCTATTATTAGATTGTATTTTATCTCCAAAAAGACAACTTTATCTAATTCAAACTAATGAGTACAAAAGTAACATATGAAAGCGTTGATGAGAATGTATTTTCCTTGATGAGTTACTTCATATTAATCATTCATTCCTAGGCATGGATGAGGGAAGTAGTGGGTTATAGATGAATATTGTTTCCTAAGAAACAATTAACACCATAGAATATGTAAGTGAAATCTGGATGAAGAAAAAATCTATTCTGTCCACATTGTAAAATACTATTTTATTTATTACATTTTCTATAAGTTAAGCATTTGATTTGAGATGCTTTTCTATGAAGAAATATCAGATGTTAATGGAGTTTAAGGCAACATTCATGAAATAAAGATGAGAGGTTTTGCAGTGTGCTTGACATCCTTCCTCAATAGACACAGCATTAACAGAGAACTCAATATTCAAATGTAAGTGACAAACCTGAGCAATTTGCAAATCCACAAATAGAGGCATTGAGGGAGTTCTTTAGAGGAGCATGGTGCATCTTTGCTTCATCTAAGAAAATCATCGCAGATAAAAATAATTCTCTCTTTAAAACATTGCCACACATTTTCAACAGTCACTCAGCAAATTATCATTTCTGTTCTTTATATAGGATGATAATGCCACTAGCTAAGATAATGACAGTCAATTTCCCACTTAAATCTTTTTAATTGTATTCATTTTTCTTATACTGTCTAATCCTACTCAGTGTGAAATATGCAAGCAAATCCCTGGATTAATGTCTTAATTACAGTGTTGGTTAATGTTTCCAGGTAGATGAATCCTTAGTTTTGAATGCTACTCTTTAAACCTGAGAAGGAAAAGATCAGCTACCTTTGGAGTAGATGATGTAGTTTCCTGAGCTATTAATTTTGACAGACATGACATTTTCAAGGCAGGAATGAAACCCATGCATGAACTTGACAATACTGTTTGTTCCTCCCATAGTCACTGATTTGCAGAACTGCTGAGCAACTGTGGATTGCTTTCCTGACCCCAACAGAGTCTGAAGCTGAGAATATCCCAATTCCATTACTCTAGTCATTAGATAACATTAGTTTTGAAGGGAGCAAAGATTCAAAGCATCGCAGATTTTTCCAAGCCAATAGTTCTCAAAGCTTTGAACCTTACACTAAGGCATTATTGCCCTATTCCTTGTGCCAGCTACTGAACTTAACCTGGAGCCCTATACTGGCCCCAACATTATGATCCTTTAAGGAAACAAGAGAAACAAGAGAAAGTCNTTACTCTAGTCATTAGATAACATTAGTTTTGAAGGGAGCAAAGATTCAAAGCATTGCAGATTTTTCCAAGCCAATAGTTCTCAAAGCTTTGAACCTTACACTAAGGCGTTATTGCCCTATTCCTTGTGCCAGCTACTGAACTTAACCTGGAGCCCTGTACTGGCCCCAACATTATGATCCTTTAAGGAAACAAGAGAAACAAGAGAAAGTC
>LOJH01049857.1:0-12783 GCA_001685095.1 Ellobius talpinus
TGAGTAAATTGGGAGCATGGGGACCTAGGGAGAGGGTTGAAGGGGAGGGGAGAGACAGGGAGGGGAGCAGAGAAATATGTAGAGCTCAATAAAAATCAATAAAAAGAAAAAAGAAACAAGTTTGTGATTCCTAAACCAATAACTACCAAATTAAAGTTTATAAACCAAGTACAGCATTCTTGCAACGCACTTCTTATGTCAAAAGTTGAGCAGAAGTCTTATCATAAGATTATTTTAGTGGCGAGAATTATAATTAGGAATACTGAGAATGCTTTTGTGAAAAAAATTACTTGTAAGAAGACTACTTTTAACTGGCACATCTTTAATCCCAGCACTTGGGAGGCAGAGGCAGATAGATATTTGTGAGTTCAAGGCCAGTCTGTTCTACAAAGTGAATCCAAGACAGCCAGGGCTTTTACATAAGAAAACCTTGTCTCAAGAAAAGAAACCTACTTTTTCCCAAAAAAAGTACCCTCTAAAGATTTTTAAGTCATGACTTACCTGTTTAGAAAACTTGCCTTTTTTGAGACTTTATCTATTAAAATAGAATTATATTCCTCACCCCCGAAACTTTAATTTGTAAATTACTGTTTATAAAAACAAACAAAACCACTTCAGAATAAAGTTCCACAGGCATGGGGAAGTGACCAAGTTTGTCTTATGAGGGTGTAAGTGTCCCAATCCTAACGGGAATGGACTGAAAGAATTATGTTGTGGTCAAATCTTTCATTCCCAGGCACAGCAGGACTCGTACCTAAATACACACATCTAGTTTCAAGAGCTCCTGGAAGTCACCCCGTTACCTTCACTGTCCTCTATGTGTATGCCTGAGAAATCAAACTCTTATCAAATGGCCTTAGAAATCAGCCACTTAGCTACCCTCTTCTAATACTGTAATTAAGTACTACAGGTAAGAAAAACTGTCAGCTGAAATCTAAGCAAAAATTTAATAAATTATTGATGAGGTTCAGCTGAGTCTTCTTTTAAAACTATTCGTTTTGAGCTTTCAAAACCTTAGGTTAATAAAATAAATCATTTGTTGCAAAAAGGACACAATGTCTCTTAATGCCTCCAAAATTACATTTAATAAAACCCAATAGCCTGCTCCTGGCTTACTCTAGTTTTTAAGTCAATGTTTTCTACAGATAGCCCCCACTTTAGCAACTCAATTAGGCACTTGTTAGTTTCTGCAGCAGGCTTGAGAGCTGGAATATTGTTCCCTCAATTCTACATCAGTGAAAAACCTTGAATTAGTATTTCATGAGAAATACTTCCCAAATGAAAGGACATGGTAGCTGTGCATATGAGCTCATAATAGTGGTGACAGCATGCACAAGCCCCATATATCCTCAAGCCAGAGCAAAGCCAGCACGGAGAGAAGAGGTGGCCAGGAAGTCCCTCCCAAGCGGAGGATGAGCTTGGCAACTGCTGGCTGCTGGCGGACAAGAACCCACTTTCTTTAACACTGCTGCCAATGGTAGGTCAACCATGTTCCAGTGTAAGGTCACACATCCATGACTCCATGCACCATACAATGGCATTTGGTGGGTGGAAGAAGAAAAAGGGACACAAAAGAGGGAGGAGAAGGGAATCTGGGAGGAGTTGGGAGAGAGGGTGACTATGACCCAAACTTGGGGCATGCAATTCTTAAAGACCTGAGAAAAAGTACTTTGAAAAAGACATGACAAAAATTCCATGTTTCCTCTTAGAGCAATAACTTAAAACAGATCTCTGAACAAAACTGTGCAGAAATTTTAAAAGCCCAGTGATGAATCAGCCAAGAACTAGAGAGGTCCTAGCACACAGTTTGAATCTGTGAACACTCAAGCTCCATCCATTACACTCCACCTGCCTCTGGGCACCTTACAACTTAAAGAGGAAGCACACCAGCAGCACTGACTGGTAATGGACTGTGTGAGAGCGAGTAGCAAAGTCTCAGCATCCAGGAAGAGGGATTTTCTTCACAGCTCAGGGGTTTACAGCTGTCTCAGCAGGCAGAGACCCATCTAGAGGAGTTCACAGCGGATGCACAGCCTACTCTGTCTTTGGACCCCTTGGTGGGCTTCTTCTACTTCCACATGTTTACAGCAAGTTATCACACGCTTGGCACATGGTACACACTCAGCTCTTCCCATCCACCTGCTAGGACTCGAATGTGAAGTGGCTTCTTCCTGCTCCCGTGAGCACTTGGTCTCCAGCTGCTGGCAGTTTGGGGAAGGTGGCAAGAGTTTTGTACATGGGTCCAGATGGTAGATACTACTGGAACACGAGAGTGGGACTAGAGGGGTATAAGCTAGCCTGTTTCTAGCCAGACATGGTTCTGGTTGGTGTCATGCATAGTGCAGTCAGCCCTAGTTTGCCACCACCATGAAGTCACCCAGTGCCAGGCCCTCCTAGTCACGATGCATAAACAAATGCCATCATAAAACAAGAGCAGAAGCTGTCCTCACTCTGACAAAAGTGGAAAAGGGGCCATATCTTCTCTACAAACACTCAGTTGCTTAAGTCTCCAAACCCAGCCCTAAGAAGTAGGTGTACTTTGAATAAGAGAGGAGGTATACTCTAAGAGAGGGGTGCAGAATTTAAAACACTGCCCAGCTCCTTGTAGGTCAAATGTTAATGGAATAATTACTCTAAATGACTCGAGCAGTGTGGCCAGTGAGTTTACACTTCCATCACTTCTGAAGAGAGCAGGCCCACCCCACTTGCTCATGTCCCATATTCAATTCTACAAGGGAGCCAAGCACACCACTTCAGGCCCTTTGGATACTCAAACACACAGAATGTTCACTCTCCAGATAAACTTTCAAGAAAGCCAACCGAAAATAGCAATCTGCACCGGCTGTGCCATCAACCCAAGTCTGAAAGTCAACCATGATGAAGCACCCGCTCTCTGCACTTGAACACACCAGTGTAAACAAAGGGCTTTATCATCTGTGACATCACGGAGGCACCTTAGTCCACTAGGGCAGGGGCCCATGGCACCGAGCACATGCCTGGCATGTTATGTATACACTCTATTCAACAGTGAGGCATTGGGATGGCATGGTTCAGGCTAACCATACTGAGGACAACTGCTGTGGCTCTTACAGTCTGGCATGGTGTGGCACACCTGTCGCCTCAACATTTGGGAGTCTGGAAGACCCTGAGTTAGAGGCTAGCCTGGTCTATCTGCTAAATTCTAGGGCTACATAGTGAGACCTGGCCAAAAAAATAAATAAAATGGTGTGGTGGTCCTGAACTCTGACATAACCTAGCTGCTTCCTGCCACCAGGACCAGGCACGGATCTAGTCTTTGCCATTATCTACCTCTAGGATCTGTGCCCTCAGTCTTGAATTTCCAGCCTAACTTCACAATCGTATTTCCGTCCACCTGCTATAGCGATCCTCAAATCAGCTTGCTCACCATCAAAAAGTACTCTCACTTTTCTGTTAGTGATCCCGGTGATACCGCCGACTTCCCAAATCAAAGCTATCCTCAGCGTTGCCAAGTCTCTCTTCTCTCTTCCAATTCCGCCTGTAGCCCTAAGTTAGGCTTTTAGACTCCTTCCAGTGCTATTACAAAAGCTGCTTTCTCCTGCCACTAGCTTCACCCTGTCTTCACCATCCACAAGACAGAGGTGTTGCCGAGGCCCTGCCTCTTGCGGCCTTTCTTATTATCACCCCCTCCCCCATTTCAGTTTCCAATAGAGAGGACTGCTCTGTGGATGACACTCTCTGTCTTGACTCCTCCCTTTGCTCAGCCTTCCTTCCTTGTCATTCTATCCCTTATGGAGCCTCTTCTTCGGATGACTTTTCCATCCAACATGACTCAGCTCCAACCTCCTCCCAGGGTGCTTCCCACTGGAGTCTGCCTTGCTACAGAATACCATTAGGATTGGCCCCTACTCGCTGTCATCTGGGGCAAATGACAAATATCCTTTACTTCATTACCTATGACTGAGCTTTTAAAACTTAAAAATACAATTGTGTGCCTAAGAACAGGTGTATATGTGTCACAGCACCCATGTGAAGGTCAGAGGACAAGCTCAAACATCAAGTTCTCAGCTTCTTCCTAAAGAGAGGGTTTCTCTTGTTTCTTGTTGTAGATGCCAGGCTGCCTGGCCACTCAGCTTCTTAAGGTTTTCGTTTTTGCCTCTCATCCCACTATAGAAACACTAGAATTACAGACATATGGTGCTGCATCCAGCTTTACCTGAGTCTTCTACTAGAGATTCCAACTCAAGCCTTCATGCTTGCACTGCATCTTGTGAGACATTGTGCCACCACTGAACTGCGTTTTTATGAGACTGGACCTGGGGGCTCAGATCTGTAATCTGTAATCTGGCTACTAGGGAAACAGAACCAAGATGATCTCAAATTCAAGGCCTGCCTAGGTAACTTAGTGAGGCCTGTCAAAATAAAAAGTGAAGAGGGCTGTGGGCAAAGCTTGGTGCTGTAGGACATGCCCAGCACACACGAGACCCTAGTTGTAATACATGTCGCTTGCCCAAGCTGGGAATGACAGACTCAAGATTCTCAACCCAGCGTTCTTGCCATTTACCTCTATGCTGCTAGTAATGAGAAATTAGCACAGGACTGACGCGTGGAAGACGTAGCGTGCTACACTGCTTGCGGTCCTTCACTGTACATGCCCAGCATTTGAAAGCGGCTCCATTTGGAGATAAGTGCCCTGTCCATCACTTTTACTCTGTGTCCTGAGATCCAGCTCTGACAGTGCTTTGTGACCTATGGGAAACACTAAGACCTGACCTATCTGAACTCCTTGGTCGAGTTCTCATTTCCTCTTGCACTTGGTACTGTCGTCATCAGACAGCTAAACTCTACTGCACAGCTAAAGAAACTAGGCGAGCTGCCCACGCACGACATGGGCTGAAGGAGTTCTCTAGCCATGGTTCCTCATCGTTGTGTCTTCAGGGACCCACATTAGCAGGAATCTTATAGTTGTTTCTTTAACCCATCTTAAAGATTTTTCTTTTTGCCATAGTGCAAAGTTCCAAAATGCAGACTGAGAAATTGAAAAATAAAGAAAATTAGGAATTAAGATAGGAGGGCAGTGCGTGTTATTGACTTCAGCATGTGGGGAGGTTGAGACAGAATGGGGAACTTGAGATCAGCCTGTACTAAATGAGTTCAAGGTTAGCCTACATGATACAGCAAGAAATTCCCTCAACACACACACATTATCATTTTACTCCCCATCACCTCTAAATTACCATCACAAAACAAAACTAGGGTGCACTGGCTTCAAGCTTCATCCCAAGAAAGAAGAGCAAGCTGGGGTGGAGGCGGCAGTGGGGGCAGGTGGTACTCTGGGCAACCAGGAAACTAGTGACAGACGAGTTCCTCTTCCAGCTGTCCCAGCAGCACTGATGGGCTAAGGATCACATGCCTCCATCATCACCCATAACTCAGCTATTCTCTCCTCCAGGAAACGGATGAAGGGTTCTAAGCAGTCACATGGTAGGAATTTGGAAATCCACACATGCACCGGCCAGGATTTTCACCATCAGCTCAGTCACATGGTTTTCAGGTTAATCAGTCTTCAAATTCCCCATGGTGCCAAATATACCTCCATCACAGCACTGCCAGGTATACCACCATCACAGCACTGCCAGGTATACCTCCATCACAGCACTGCCAGGTACACCACCGTCACAGCACTGCCAGGTATACCACATAACAGCATGGCCAGGTATACCACCATCACAGCACAGCCAGGTATACCACATAACAGCATGGCCAGGTATACCACCATCACAGCACTGCCAGGCACACCACCATCACAGCACAGTCAGGTATACCACCATCACAGCACTGCCAGGCACACCACCATCACAGCATGGCCAGGGAGACTTCTCACCCTTCCTAGAAGATAGGCAAGTCAGCTGTGACCCGATCATGTATTACAATAAGCATGAGTCTATATGGAGGCAGAGATGGTTTTTTCAATGAAGATAGGAGTCTTGACGATGGAAACCATATATAGAGACTAGTAGAGACAGAGTGCCTGCCACCTCAGGGTGTGTGTCAAAACCCAGCAACATTGTTAAATGGCCATTTCAGGCCCTGTGACTAAATTAGTCTGAATTATTTTTGAAAATCTATAAAGAATAGCTTTACAAATTGCCATGTTTCTTTATACAAATTTTAAAACCCACATCTAGTTTCATATAGAAATGAGAACTGTGGTTCCAGTTTAATTACGCTGATAACCTCTCAATACTGAAATCTGTCCATCCATTCATCCACCCATCCATCCACCCATCATCCGTCCATCCATCCACCCACCCACTAACCATCCACCCACCCATTCATCTATCCACCCAACCATCCACCCACACACCACCCATCCATCCATCAACCATCCACCCATCCACCCACCAACCAACCATCCACCCACCCATTCATCTATCCACCCACCCACCAACCATCCACCCACCCACCCATCCATGTGTCTGAGTTTTAACAATCTCTCACTGAACCTGGAGCTCACCAAATCAGCTGACTGGCCTAGCCTTGGGACTACAGGTATAAGCTAATCTGCTCAGCTTTCTCCACGGGCGCCGGTCACAGAACTCAGGCTTCCATCCTTGTGCAGCAAGCACCGTGCGTATCAATTCATTTTCCCAGCCCCACCTGCAGGTTTTATGAAGAGAAAAGGACTTACATAATAGAAAGTGCCACAATTCTTAACAATTTCAGATGGCTTGGGATGGCTGAATTGTACAGACTAGCTATATTATGGAATAAGTATTTTAAATATATTATCTATTATATGGAAAGAAATCTCTTGCGAATGTATCATTTCGGAGTGCCTGAGAGAAAACATTCAAGTTGGAATGGTTATGCACATTCTGGTAATCAGAAAATATGCTTAGCAGTGATTCATTCTATTAGCATTTTGAGAAAACTTACTGGTTACATCTATTCCCTAGATAGATCATACTATTTACCTCCAAAGTATATATTCTATAAAAGGTTTCAATGATTTTTAAAACACTAATTAAACACACAGTTCAAAATCTAAGCATGCTACTTTGTCCTAAGATTTCAGAAGTTTTTCAATAAATCACAGCTGGGCCCACTGGCCAGTCCCTACCTATACATTTTCACCTGTGTATTAAACTAGTGTTGAAATTATTTTTCAAGGAGAACAAAGTGTTAATGCATAGTCAGATAAAACTCTGAATCAGTTTTACCAATCATTTATTTTGAGGTAAAGATTCATATAATGGGAAGATAATGCCCTACCCTAGACATCTTATGCCACATTAAATTTGACATTTCAGTAAAGAAGAGATCTTCATTCTGATGGTGATCCTGTAGAATTTAACTATCACCTAGCTGTGTAGGCTATTCCACTTAGGCATGTACACAAAATACGACAAAAAAGGCTAAAGACACAACCATATGTGATACAGGACTCTCACCATTAAGTTTCTACATTGTATGTATGCACAACATGTCCTCATTGATGGCCTTAACATTCCTTTCTTATTTATATATCAAACTATCAAAATAGCCAATGATCAACAAAACATATAAACTTTTCTATCACTTTTTGAGTAGTGACAGGTAACAGGTAAGGAGAAAGAGCCCAAGTGATGTGTGGATCCCAAGATGTGGGTTCAGATTGCCTTCAGGCAGCTTATCTCTTGGACTCTGCGTTTCCCCACCTTGAAAGTGCTTCTCTATAAGACAGTTATACTGGAAGGCATGGTGGAGGTAGCACTCAGGAGGTAGAGGCAGGAGGATCTGTGGGAGTCCAAGACCAGCCTAGTATACAATGCGAGTTCCAGGACAGCTAGGGCTGTTACACAGAGAAAGCCTGTCTCAAACAAAACAAAATCCCCAAAACTTAAATCTTAAAATTTCTCAAAATCTGAATAAAATAACATATGGAGGAAAAAAAATCCTAGATGGGTGTGGCACACAAGTGCTCAAGCAGTAATGACACTGTAACAATTTCAGAATGTCATAAAAGCAGTGGATTAACTCTCCATGCGTGTTTTAGAAAAGGATGTTCCACCTTGTCATTTACCCACGTAAATCCTGGACTAGATGAGAAATGTCTCTAGGGGATCAGTAATGTAGGCTGGACCTACAGCTGTCCCACATGAGTCAAGGAAAAGACAAGCTAAAGAACGCTGCTGCCTTGCATATTTGAGTGCTCTGAGGGAATTAATCTTCTGTAACAACTCGATTCCAATTCTGAAAATTACCTCGCAATAAAAGAAATGGGATATAGTTATACAATGTTATCTGAAACGTTGCTTGAGGAAGATGGAGAGACAGCTCAGCAGTTGAGAAGCACACTTGCTGCTTTTGCAGAGGATCCAGGTTCGAGTCCCAGCACCCATACCAGGCAGCTCATAATTTCCTGTAGCTCCAGTTCTAGGACACCTGACATCTCTTTTGAAGGCACTGGTACACACTGATGCATATAATAGATAAATGCATTTGTGTGTGCGCGCACACATGCACAGACACAATTTTAAAAATAATCAATCTCTAAAAAAATGCTATTTTAAATGAAATAGAAACAATTTTGGATAAACAAAAAGTTACTGTACAAATAACTATTAATCTAAGGCAACTATGTTTTGGTATACTCTGCATTATTTCATGAATGAAAGACAGGTAAAATATGGAAAGTACTATTTAAAACAGGACACTCCAAAGGTATTTATAGGACCAGGTTTTTCCATCTTCTACAACAAAAAGACTGCTATTATAATCAGGTTTTTTAGTGACACTACACTGTAAAGACCTTTCAAGCCCCCCATTAACTAAGCTACTGGAGTATCAGTTCATTAGAATTCAACAATTAATAAGTTCAATCTTTTGAATATTTTGAATACATATCATTTTGCTACAACGAAAGAAACCAATAATACAAACTCTGTAATGACAGGGGCTTTATTTTGTTCTTTACTGTATTCATAGAAACTAAAACATACAGCATATGTTCCTGAAACATCAAAGACACCCAGTCAATACTTGCTGAATGAACAGTACGAAGAATTACTATTCCTTATATGCCATTTTCCGAGGCAAGTCACCTGATTTTTGTTCAGTTCTTACTTAACTAGAAGTCATCTGAAACTCGGGCTCTGGTTCCCCAGCCCGTTAGCTAGATGCTTGCCTTCCCACTGGCATGGATTTTGTGGGCTTCAGCTAAGATGATGGAAATGAAGATATTCTGTGAGTTATAAGATGCACATATCTGACCATTCTTTATGCGATGAGGATATAAATACATTTAGAGTAAATTAAAGCGCAATCATTTTAAACTGGCTGAATTGTGGAAGATTGCAAAAACCCTTTGCATTCTCTGTAAACATATTCAGAATGTATTTGATTTGACCAATCTTTTTATAACTGAAACTTTGTAGTGTATCCCCCACAACTTATAGCACAGCTGCTACTAACTGACACATACAATCTACAATCAGGATCTAACCTTTCCTTGGTAAGAATGTATATAGAAACTGGAATTGAGCTTGAAACCACAAGGCTTAGGTTTCAGTTTCAGCTGGTTCACCCAACCATAACAAAGCATTCACATTGTCTAACTATCTATGGTTTTCTGGGAATTTACTGTATGCGGCACTTTTTGAAGCTGTTCATGTGTTTCCACTCAGTTAATTCTTACAGCGGCTCACACTTTAGACAAGGAAACCAGAGCACAGAGAGGTCAGGCCACACACCCAGGTCACACAGTATGTGGAGGCTGTACGGGGACTCTATCAGGTAGCCTGCTTCGAGCAGAACTTGGTCGCGAGCCATAAAACATCGCTAGCTTTAGAGGCCTCAACTTCCTTCGGAAGGTTCTCTGTAGGACCCACTCATACATATAAAGCTACCAACAGTCAAGAACTATATAATTAATACTAAAGACAAAAGTCTGGGCAGGTGAGACAGCTCATCTTGTAAAGGCTTTGCTGTCAAGCCAGTCCCAGGTTCAGCGTGGAAGAAGAGAGGCGATTCCCACAAGTTGTCCAATGGCTTCCACATGCACACCATGGCATCCATGTGTGCACATGCAATAAAATAAATGGATGAAAACATCAGAAAGTCCCCTTTCCTTAAACAAGCTAAATAAAAGCACACACGCACACTACTTTTTAAAAGCCAGTTCAAATCGTCAATTACACTGTTCTGTTACTTTCATTTGGAGAGTGGGGAACACAGGCCAGTGGGGAGAACCCAGTATAAAAAGGTAGTAAAAACAGTGTAAAAACCCAGTATAAAAAGGCAGCAGCGCTCCACAGTGGGATCAGTTCAAAAGACTTGAGTATAAAGATTCAGTGCAGGAAAGACTTTTACATAAGCTCCCTGAATACTAAGAAGAAAGTTATGAAACATCTGAGAGTTAATACCAAAAGATCAATGGATTAAATGTTATCTAAATATATTTCAATGCAACAGAACCTTATGTAATCTCAATGGGACTTCTGATTTTGGCAAGGGTTTCCAAGCTTTCTTTTTCTGTCGACGGGGAGAAGTTTGGTAGTGTGTGGGCCAACTGCAGACTGGATTTTTTTTCTAATAGTATTTGTGTCATTTTAAGAAACATGAAAAATTACAGCAAGGGATTTTTATTATCAATGTTGACAGTACCATTAATAACTATAGTTGAACAATTATAAATGCATTTCATATGTTTACCTAGCTAACTCACCAACTCCAAAAAAGTCAACTCTGACAAACTGTACGGGCAGATTTGCGAGGCTAGTAGCTAGCAAACTGTGGTGGGTTGTTTGTTTTGAAGGCCAGGAATGCACAGCAGCATGCCAGGCAAGCATCTACCCCGAGCTATACACCTACTCTTATTAATGCCCATAAATTATGAAACCTACAAACTTGCCATCTACCAACTAAAATATATTTTGTCTGTTTTCCCTTTGTCTCAGACAAAGAATTCAAAAGATACAAGTTACTATTCTCCTTAGTACCATTGAGATACATATGCAGGCATAGAATTACTGATTTTTAACAAGCCCACAAACAAGAAAAAAACTAATAAACCAATAAGCTAAGAAAGCAAAAGGCAAGAGACCTGAGTTCTAGTCCTGCAAAAGTGTGGTTACATAGCTTGTGGGCAATGTTACATGCAGTCTGTGAAATTTGGGAACAAGAGTTCGGCATTCACAGCTTTTTTTTTATTAAAGATAACATCATGGTCCAAGCCCTAGAATCAATACTGGGCACAGGATGTTAAGTTAGTTCCTACTTAGGAAATGTACTTACTATTCTCCCACAATAGGACCTGAATTAACTTAAATCAGATCAAATAACTACCTCAGATGCTAGAGGCAAATATTGCTTCAAGTTTCATTCTCAATTATATACAGATAACAAAAAACCTTCACTGGAAATGTACATTAAAATTTCTGTTAGATGAACTATAGAGACGGGTGAACCCTGGGTCAACACACAAAAGTGGAGGGTCTGTGCTGCCTATACAAGCCACCTAAACACCAAGGTGCCTGTGGACAAGTCACCTGTCCTAGTTCTGCTTCCTCATTAAGGTCAGACCACAGCCTGTTACTGGATGATTAGGACAGGTGAGGCCAGCTTACCCACTCGACTTTATTCACCCAGATGGCTAGAGCCATCTCCACCAGAACTGTAGCTTTTATTAGCGCCTGCTCCTCATGAAGATACTGGCAGAAAATGAAACCGTGCCCCATCTGTGCTCTGAACTCCAGGGGTATGACTGAAGCTACTGTCACCTGCTCGATAGGACTAAAAGACTCACAAGATGATACTTCCTGTTACAAAGTTTATAACTTACCTAAAACCTAAAATCAGTTCCTACTTCCAGTGTCACTGATTTCCTGGTGACTATTCCCATAAGTAATTTCTCCTATCCGGCAACAGACACAAAGCATGCCCAACAGCAGGTGACCAACGATGACACTGTTAACATTTAGGCCTGATCGGTCTTTCATGTAGGAGGCTGTGAGTCTAGGAACTGTTTAACAGCATCCTTGGTAGGGTTACTAGATGTCTGTACTGACACGACCCCCACAGGGGGTGCCAACCCAAAGGTGTCTCTGGATGTTTATCTCTGGATGCTTTTCTAGATAAGGTCCCCTGATGTAAATTACCCAGGAGATAAGTCTCCGCAACGCCCCCCACCCCATCCCGGTCCGGTAGAGAATAACCGAACCCAAATATCTAAAGAGGAACTCTTGGTTTTACTAAGTTTGCATGACCCGTTTTCGCAGCCTAAAGCCATCTTTAAAAAAAAGTTAACCAGGAGACAGGACAAAGCTACTGCTTCTTGGAGACGAAAATATAAACAAAAGATCGACAAAGCTTTCACAGGTCTACTGTGAGTAAGGCAAACTCTTGATGGGAGGCTACCTCTCCACCAACACCAGGGGTAGTAGGAGCACACCCAGAGTCTATGGAAGCTGGATCTGTGATAGGCAGGTGGCGGTTCCAGGAGCAAGCGATCCTGCAGGCGCTTTCAGGTAAGAGTTGACTGACCACCTCGGGGGCAGCCGGCCACCAACTCCGGGCCCTGCCTCCGCTGGGCCTCTGGGTGCCGGTGCCCGCGCCGAGCTCCCGCCACGCCCACCGAACGTCACCCGTTACACAACGCCCCCCCACCCAGCTTATGCAATTCTGCCCTCCCGCGGCTTCCAATTGCCCCAGTGACTTTAGTGTAAGACCAAGGTAAACGCGGTACCCCCGAGCCCCGCCTCGTCCGGGAGATGCTTGCCCCACCCCGGCTGGGGTTCCCGAACACCGCGCAGCGGGAAGCCC
>LOJH01049858.1:165-18449 GCA_001685095.1 Ellobius talpinus
CTTGCAATATGGCATTACAGTGAAAGGCTGCAAGCTATAAGCTGGGGTCTTTCAGTTAAGAGCATTTGCTGCTCTTGCAGAGGACCCAAATTCCATTCCCAGAATCCGTACCAGATAGCTCACAAGTGGCTGTGACTAACTCCAGGGGCATCCAATGCTCTAGCCTCCACAAGCACACATATATGTACACACACATACACACACACGTGTACACACAATTGGTTGGAAGAAATGGCTCACACCCATAATCCTACTCATAATTGGAGGCTGAGGAAGAGGGGTGATCAAGGCCAGCATGAGCTACAGAGGGAAACTTTGGGTCCTGAGCTAGCCCAGGTAACAAAACTCTTTTGGGGTAGACAGAAGAGCTAATAGATTTCTCAGAACCTTGGAGAACCCTCAGTTTCCTGCTACTCCAAGTTGACTAAGAACACTCAGCTACCTTGGCACCAAGGATTTTACTGGAAATGTATAATCTTAGTTCCTGTTCCAGACCACTGAATAAGAATCTCCATTAAAAACAACAAACAAGCAAAAAATCTCATAGGTAATTCAGTAACAGAAAAAAAAATCAATACTTAAAAAATATAGCCAGGTGGTAGTCGTGCACTTGGGAGGCAGAGGCAGGTGGATCTCTGTGAGTTTGAGACCAGCCTTTTCTGCCAAAGAGCTAGTTCTAGAACAGCCAAGTGCTGTTCACAGAGAAACCCTGTCTCAAGAAACCAACGCGCGCGCGCGCACACACACACCCTGGGGGAGGGGTATGCACGCTACAAGGCACACGTGGAGGTCAACTTGTACGAGTAATTTTCCTTCTACTGTATGGATTCCAGGGAGGATTGAACTCGGGTTGTCAGTCTCCGTGACAAAAGCCTTTACCAGCAGAGCCACTTGGCCAGCCCCAAATACTGCATTTTACTGCAGCATGGTGAGGCAGACTTTATTCAGGCTGTCAGTCACACAGTGGCACTTTGCAGCATAGAGGATGGGCTCAGCTCCAAACCTACAGCCTGAACCAGTGGCAATACATAGGGCAGTGGAGGGCAGAGGATGGCCTCAGGGATAAGGGAGGACTCGGGCTATACTGACCCAACTGCATTCTTGCTGAAGACAGGCAAGGTATCAGACAGACATCTGCCTAAGGGACAATGGCAGATGAGAAAGCCAATCAGGTGCTAACAATAATCAGGCATCAAAGAAAAAGGGTTCTGGCTACACTGACTTTGTTGGGCTATTTGCTAAAAGTTGAATTTACAGTAATGAATGGCGACTGGGAGAAAGTTTATTATCTATTTATTTATTATTTTGGGTTTTATTTTTGAGAGAGGGTTTCTCTGTGTAGCCTTGGCTGTCCTGGAACTCACTCTGTAGAACAGGTTGGCCTCAGACTCACAGAGCTCTGCCAGCCTCTGCCTCCCCCAAGCGTTGGGATCAAAGGCATGTGTCACCACCCCGGCTGGGACAAAGTTTATGAGCGTGCCCATAGCTGGCTAAGTGGAGAGCCATTGTGAACCCCTGAAAATACTACAACATAAACAGTCCTGAGGTCGATGGGGATTTGGGCTTCGAATGGAAGTTGTCGTTTTGTTTCATTTTCTTTGGGTGAGCCTTTTTCCCCCTTTTCCTAAAACTTTTTATTTTTAAATGCAATCTTGCATGGAACCCAGTTCTTAAAAGATAAAGCAGGCTTGCCGTGGTGGGATGGAAACTGGAGCATTCGCAGTGAGGGAGAGCCAGGCGTTTAGGACAGGCGTGTTCTTCTTAGTAATACAGGACCAGAACTGCTTCGGATCCTAGGGCTGGGTTTGAGCACTTGCTTAGGGATCAGACACCCCGATTTCCATCCCCAGCACTGAGAGGAGAAAATAGGAAAGAAAACACTGTGGGTCCAGGCATCCTGGCAGTCACAGCCCTGCGCCCTTTTTGGCTTGGTTTTATGGCTGCTTTGTCACAGTGAACTCCTGTTGGTGGTGGGCAATGGCCTGCCTCGAGGCAGCAGGGATGTCTTAACTCTTGAAAATCACTGTGCAAGTTTTCCCTCCTCTTTCATCTTCTTCTTACTTAAATTAATTATTTATTGCTGCTGTGTATTTATGGATGTGTGTCATCAGAGTGTCCATGAGGAAGTTAGAGGATGACTTTGTGGAGTTGGCTCACTTCCTCCACCTTTCTGTGAGTTCTGGAGATAGAAAGAAAGGGTTGTTAGATAGAACAAAGGGTGACAAGCACTTTTACCCACTGAGCATTTCCTCTTGTCCCACCCACTTTTAGTTTTTTTTGAGACAAGTTCTTATTCTGTAACCCAAGCTGATTTGTAAACCAAGCTAACATCAAACTCCCGGTAATCCTCCTGCTTCAGCATCCCAAATTCTGTGTTTACAGGTGTGAGCTAAATCTTGTTTAAAAAAGGTAATCTCGCCCGGTTGGTGGTGGTGGTGGCACATACCTTTAATCCTAGCACCTGGGAGGTAGAGGCAGGAGGATCTCTGTGAGTTCAAGGCCAGCCTGGTCTACAAAGCAAGTTCCAGGACAGCCAGGGCTGTTACACAGCAAAACCCTACCTCAAAAACAAAAACAAAAAACAAAACAAAACAAGAAAAAGTTAATCTCAGCATCATTTAGGACAGGAAATCAGAAGATTCAGAAGTTCAAATGTCATCTGCTCCTAAGTAGTAAGCCAAAAGCCAGCCTGGCCTATGGGAGACCCTGTTTCAAAAAAAAAAGGATAAAAACAAAACAAACCAGATATACACACATACACACTTAGGGCAGGCAGTGACATTCAAAGGGATTTTCTATTCAGTTTTACAATCTCTTATAAACTCTTCTCTGCGGAGTTGAGACAGGAGCTAGCTCCCCTTAGGCAGTTAAGGGCGGGGCCCAAGGAGGATCACGTGCTAGCCATTTTGCACTTGTGACCTCTTCCTTGAGTGGGTAACTCTCTGGTAGTGCTGAGAGAATGCTGAGGCTTATGGACTCCTTACTGGCTGGGCCTGAAACTCTAGCAATCCTAATATAGATTACCCCAATCTCTACTTTGTTCCCACCATAAAACCTGGAAAAGACAGCTGAGCAGGGTGGTTGGCGCTGCGTCGCTCGTGGAGCTTGGCCTTCTTTCTTGCTTCTCTATAACGTCTCCCTCAATTTTGCTCACTCCTTGTCTGCCTTTATTCTTCTTGGGCATGAGACAAGGAACCTGGAACCCACCGGTTCAGGGTACTTTGGTGACTGTGCTTGCCTGGCACCCTGGTTCCTAGAGTTAAGGCCACCAAGAGCCAAGAAGAGTGCCACGGCACTCAGAGAGCCCGTATCAGCGTTCACGCTGCTTCTGGAGTGAGGATTTTCCAGTAACCATGGGCAACTGCTTCTCTGATCTCCTCAGTTATGTGAAAACCCCGCACCTTAAAGTTCCCCTTGGTTCTTCTTTTCTTACCCACAAACACATCTGGAATCCGACTTCTTCTTTCCACCCCTGTAGTGCCACCCTGGTTAAAGCCCCAATGGTCTTTGGACAGAATGGCTTTAGTAACCTCTATCACTCCCTTCCAGACTTGCTCCGGGCAGTACTTCCTTTTTGTGGGTACGTTGTTGTGAGAAAGGGGCTCACTGTTAGTCCTGGCCTTCCCAGAACTCACTGTATAGACCAGACTAGCCCCCAAATCACCCCAAAGACCGGCCTGCCTCTGCTTCTCAAGTGCTGGGATGAACTGTGTACACCAGCAGTATTTTCTCAATGCTGCCCCTGAAGGGCACCTCCTAATGTTTGTCACCTCAAGCCACTCCTCGCCTTCCATTCCTCAAGGGCTTCCCACTTTGCTCAGATAGAAATACTAGAATCCTTATAAGGGCCCACAAAGCCTTACATGGTCTCATTCCTTCCACCTAACCTCATAATCCTTTCTCAACAATACCAGGTATAGGCAGTTCTCAGGCCTTTGCTCTCTGCTTGGACTGTCCTTGTCCAAGAAACAGGCTTAGCTAATGGTCTTGTCATTGAAGTCTCTGCTCAGATGTTGCTTTCTCAGTGAGTCCTATCTGAAACTACACATACCCCTGCCACAGCCCAGGATCCTGAGTCCTCCCTGCTGTGCCTGTTTTCCCCACAGCATAACTAGATGGCTTACTTATTCTGCTTTGGGTAAGGCTGTCTCCTCCACTAAAATTCACCCTCAAGGGCCAGTAGTGTTATGGTTTAAATAAAATGCTGTGGATCCCTAAGTGGCTGCAGTGGGCAGCAGGCCATGAGACCATGCCGCAGGTCCCCCAGCATAGGCAGGCAGCCGGGTCCAGGCAGGAAGCCACTTGGCGGGTGAGAGACCTAGAGGGACAGGCATACCATGCAGAATGAAGTTGGATATTTATTTAGTGGGTTATGGAAGGAAAGGGAAGAAAGGGGAAGAGCAGAGAAAGGCAGAGAGAGACAGAGACAGAGACAGAGGGGGTAAGGGGAGAAGGGAGAGAAAGAAGCTGCCTCTTCCAGAGAGATGGAAAGGGTAGCTACTCAGGCTGGAAGCTGAAGATCAGCTTGCCTCGGGGAGGGAGTGGGCATGGCTTGTCTCTTAAAGGGACAGGACAGATCATTACATTCCCATCTCTTTTTTTACAATAAAAAGGCAGGAGGTTAGGCACCACAGGTTAAAGGAATTGGAGCGGTGGATTCTCAAGACTACTTCCTGCTTATTTGTGGTCTTCATCCTTGGGGGTTGGGGCGGAACCTGAGAAAGCTGGATGCTGGTCACATCCTGACGTAGCTGGTCTGTTTGTTCCTGTCTGGTGTTTGTGGTATGGAAATGTCTGGCCATTACAAGTAATCTTTGTTTTCTTCACTCATGTATTCTAAGCATCTGGCATGCTACTGGTACACAATACACATTCAACAGTTAATGTGTTGTATGGTTAGAATTTTGCATTTATTTGTTGTAGTGTCTTATCTGGATAAAGACTAAACTGAATATACTAATTAAACAATGCAAATTACTGCAGGAGTTATGAGTTCTCCATTCTTTTTACCTTTTAAATATAGTATTTATTTATTTATTTATTTTGGACAAGGTCTTCCTATTTGAGTTTGAGCTCCTCTTGCTTCTGTCTTTCAGGTGTTGGGATTGCAGGCACTTGCTCTCATGCCCAGCTCTCTGTTCTTGTTACTTTCAGTTTCACTTTTATGCTATTAAAAAAAACCCAAAACAAAAAACCCCTCCCACTGAAAACAACTCTAGTTTAAGCTGATGCTACATTTTATTACCTAAGAGTCCATGTTTCTTATACATCATAATACTTAGGTCATTTTCATTCCTTTTTCAGTCTTCAGCCATATCTTATATATGCACAACCTTGAAGGGGAGGAGGAAGAATGAAAGAGAGAGAGAGAGAGAGAAAGAGAGAGAGGAAATGTGCATGTGAGTGTGTGTGTAGATGAAGGGGAGACAGAACACAGGGTCTCAAATATTTTAAACAAATGCTCTATCGCTCAATTATAACCCCATCCCAACCAAACCAGNCTTCCTTCCTTCCTTCCTTCCTTCCTCCTTCCCTTCATCACTCCTTCCCTCTTTCTCTCTCTGTTTCATATCTGTTTCTCAACAAGGTTATGCTGTGCTATCCCATGCTGGCTTTGAGCTCACAGAAATCATCATTTCTTGGGCTTCCAGAATGCCATAACTACAGGCATGTGCTACCAATTCTGGCCAGACCAAACTTATATGGTATTATGTTCAAATATCCCCTATCTTTAGGACCATGTGGGCTGCTATGCTGATGGAGAGGCATTGGTCCCAGGTCAGGAGCCTAAGCTGGAACTATAGTTTGCAGCTAAGACAGGAGAGAATTGGGGTGTCTTGTAGAGGGTAGAATTCAAGAGTCTCCCTCTGTGGGAAATTGTTGAACCTGTCTACCTGCCCCATCCTCTGCTGGAGCCAGGGAAAGAAAAGCTGAAGGAAGCCTCAAGGGTACTGTGTGAGGGTGGGTGTGGTTTATAGCCTGTCCTTGGCTCCCTTACAAATGCTCCAAGTGGCTTGTAAACCTTTGAAAGGCACATTTCCTTTGGAAGGGATGTGAGTATGTTTTGATTTGTTTTTCCAGGCTGATGTAGGGCAATAAAGGAAGCTTCCCTAGGCAGAACTATCAAGAACATTTGGGGTGTCAGACTAGCTAAAAGAACTTATTTAATAAGCAAGGGATTCCTTAAGACAGGAATCATAAAGTGACAGAAATGTACTTTTTTTTTCTTTTTGGTCTTTTGACACAGGGTTTCTCTTTGTAATAGCCCTGGCTGGCCTGGAACTAGCTCTGTAGACCAGGTTAGCCTTGAACTCACAGAATTCCACTTGCCTCTGACTCTCAAGTGCTGGGATTAGCACATGTGTCATCAGGCCTGGCAAACGCTTGTTCTTTCTGGGTTGGTGATTGGTTTCCTGAGACATCTCCTTTGAATGTGTAAATATCAAGTCGAGAAGGGACAAATTCAGAGGATCCTCTCTCACAGACACTCTTGTTGAGGTTAGATGGGTTCTTTAATAAATGACTAAAACCTTGAGAATAAAATACAAAAACAAAGTGTTTCTAGCCAGGGTAGAAGAGGAGCTTCAGAAGTGCATTGCCACCAGAGCTGACAGGCACTGGAACCTCAGTGTGCACCCTGGGCAATGGGCAGAAGACACAGGTGAAGGTTTCAATCTTTTGCATAAGAGGTTGAGTCCTTATGCTGGATAGTTTTATGTCAATTTGACACAAGCTAAAGTCATGTGAGAGGAGGGAGCCTCAATTGAGAAAATGCTTCCATAAGATGCTGCTGTGGGAAAGCCTGTAGGACATTTTCTTAATTAGTGATTGATGTAGGAGGGTCCAGACTATGATGGGTGATGCCATGCCTGAGCTGGTGGTCCTGAGCAAGTCATGATGATCAAGCCAGTAAGCAGCACCCCCCATGGCCTCTGCATCAGTTTTTGCCTCCAGGTTCCTGCCTTGTTTGAGTTCCTGTCTTAATTTCCTTCAGTGATGAGCAGCAATATTGAAGTGTAAGTCTAATAAACCCTTTCTCCCCAAGTTGCTTTGGTGATGGTGATTCATCACAGTCCTTTTCTATTCTGCTGCATTACATTTTTGCCCAAGATCACTAATACGCTTTTGTGCTTACAGATAGCCTCACCTCCATTTGGGTTCTTAATCTCAATAGAAATTTTGCTTTCATGTAAACAAGTTCTAAAAAATGAAAAACAAATGTGGAAGCCTGTCCTAGTCTGCTTTTCTGTTACTATGACAATGACCGTGTAAGTGACAGTCATCACTGAGGGAAGCTGGGACAAGAACCTCAGGCAGAAGCTTGAAGCAGAAGCCAACAGAGGAGTGCTGTTAACTGGCATGTTTCCCAAAGTTGCTTAGGTACCTTTTTTTAAAGCCCATGCTCTCCTGTCCAGGGATGGTACCAACCAAAGCATGCTAGCCTCTTACATAAATTCAAAACTCCGCAAATGTTCCACAGGCTGATCAGATGGAGGAAATCCTCAACTGAGAGGTCCTCTTTCCAGCAAAGTTTAGGTTTGTGTCTAATTGACAAGAATTAGCCATCACAGATTCAGATTCCTAGTTTCAATTAAGATGTTGCTGCTTTTGTTTAAGCAAATTTTTAATGAGAAAAGCAATTTGGAGATCCGTTTCTTAAATGTGATCAGATATACAAACCATAATGTGAAGGATTACATTTTTTTTGAAGGATTACATTTTGCATGAAGAGGTGAAATCAGAAACAGAATGTTGGGCATTGTGATACACACCTATAATCCCAGTGCTTGGGAGCCAAAGGCAGGAGGATCAGGAGCTTGAAGCCAGCTTCAGTTACACAGTAAGTTCAAGACCAGCTTGGGCTGCTTGAATTTTGGTCTTAACAAACCAAGGGGAAAAGGAGGGAAAGGCACAATGAAACTCATTATAGTCCCCAACTCAGTATATAAATGTATGGAATTTTCAAAGAATCAATCAATCAATCAATCAATCAATCAGTAAAGGCGCTCCAGCAGGCATTCCCTGGGAATGCAGTAGCCACCCAAGCCAGGGAAGCAGGTGGGTTAACTGCTGATCTTCACCTCTCCCTTCTCTCCTCCAAATCCATTCCCCCAGTCTCATCCCCAGCTCTGTAGAGACTACCTGCTCTGCCCTCCCCATTCCCATCTCCAGTGGATCACACAGATCTTCTCTTTCAAACTTCTTTCCTCTCTACTCATTGCTTTATCCCAGTTCCCAGGTCCAGCAGGAAGGAATTCCACGGGAACCTACTAGTCAAGCCTTCCAGAGAAGCAAGTAGGAAGCTAAGTAGGTAGGCCAGATTTAGATCTCCACTCTCCTTCCTGTCCTCCAAAAGAACCTAAGAGGCCAACAGAAACCGAGGAACAAAACATCCACCTAACAAAGACAAGATCAGATATCAGCACCTAGAATTGCAAACTTCCCAGTCCCAGATGCTTAGATGCCAGTGTAAAAGCATAATCAATAACACCCAGGATGATATGTCTCCACTAGAGCCCAGCAACCCTACCACAGCAAGCATTGAGAATAGCAACATAGCTGAAGCACGAGCCAAAGACTTTAAAATAGCTTTTATGATAGAGGTCCTAAAAAAGAAAATGAATAAATCCCTTAAAGAAATCTATGAAAAAAAAGAAATCTATGAAAATACAAGCAAACAGTAGAAGGAAAGGAATAAAACAGCTCAAGTCCTTAAAGTGGAAGTAAAATAATAAAGAAAACCCAAAGCGAGGTATATGTGGAGAAGTGTGGAAATAAAACATTTAGGGACTCTAGCAGAAACCTTGGAGACAAGCCTCACCAACAGAACACTAGAGAGGGAAGAGAAAATCTCAGACATTGAAGACATGGATATAAGACATGGATACCTAGGTCAAAGAAAATGTTAAATCTAAAAAACTTCTGGCACAAAACATGCAGGAAATCTAGGACTCTGTGAAAAGACCAAACATAAGCAATAATAGGAATACCGGAAGGACAAGAAACCCAGGTCAAAGTCACAGAAAACATTTTCAACAAAAATCATGGAAGAAAAATTTCCTAACCTAAAGGAAACAGATGCCTATCAAGGTAGAAGAAGCATACAAAACACTAAATAGAATGAGTCAGAAAAGAAAGTTCCCTTGGCACATAATAATCAAACACTAATATCAAAAGCTGAAAAGGAAAAAGACCAAGTATCACATAAAATTAGACCCATTAGAATAACTCCTAGATGGGCAGTGGTGGCACACACCTTTAATCCCAACAATTGGGAGACATAGGCAGGTGGATCTCTGTGAGTTCGAGGCCAGCCTGGTCTACGGAGTGAGTTCCAGGAAAGGCTCCAAAGCTACACAGAGAAACCCTGTCTTGAAAAACAAAATCAAGCAAACAAACAAAAGATCAATTTCTGACTTCTCTATGGAGACTCTAAAAGCCAAAAGGGCCTGGACAGGTGCTTGACTCTAAGAGACCACAGATGCCAGCCCAGACTACTATACCCAGCAAAACTTTCAATCNGAGTGAGTTCCAGGAAAGGCTCCAAAGCTACACAGAGAAACCCTGTCTTGAAAAACAAAATCAAGCAAACAAACAAAAGATCAATTTCTGACTTCTCTATGGAGACTCTAAAAGCCAAAAGGGCCTGGACAGGTGCTTGACTCTAAGAGACCACAGATGCCAGCCCAGACTACTATACCCAGCAAAACTTTCAATCACAATAGATGAAGAAAGTAAGACATTCTATGATAAAACCAAATTTAAGCAGTATTTATCTATAAATCCAGCCATAAAGAAGGCACTAGAAAGAAAATTCCAACCTAACTAAAGAGGTTAACCACACCCAAGAAAACACAAGGAATAATTTTGGCAAATCAACACACACACACACACAAAACCACAACAACAAAATAACAGAAATCAGCAAACATTGCTCACTGACACCACTCAACACCAATAGCCTCAATTCCCCAATAAGAAGTCACAGACTAACAGAATGAATTAAGAAACAGGATCCACCCTTCTGCTGCACACAAGAAATACACCTTTGTAAACTGATACTTCCTGTCCTGACCACCCAGTCCCCAATAATCACTCAGAAACTTATATTAATTATAAATGCTTGGCCCATAACTCAGGCTTGTTACTAGCTAACTCTTACTTTTAAATTAACCAGTTTCTGTTAATCTATGTATTGCCCTGTGTCTCATGGTTTTATCTGTCCTCTAACATGTCTTGCTTCCTCAGTGGCTGGATGGTTTCTCTCTACTCCTCCCTCCTTCCCATCATTTTCAGTTTGTCTTTTCTACCGAACTTCCTGCCCGGCTATGGGCCTGTCAGCTTTTATTAATCAATGAGAGTAATACATATTCATAGTGTAGAAAAGGATTGTTCCACAGCACACCTTAACATCAAGGATAGATACCACCTCAGGGTAAAAGATTGGAAAAGGATAGTCCAAGCAAATGGACCTAAAAAACATTATTAAAATGGTATAACCATTTTAATATCTAATAAAGTAAACTTCAGACCAAAACTAGTAAGAAGAGCTAGGAAAGGACACTATATACCCATCAAAGGAAAGATTCGCCAAAAGGGCATGACAATTCTTAACATTTATGCACCAAACACAAAGGCACATGAGCTCATAAAAGAAACAGTACAACAGTTTAAATCACACATTGACTCTCACACACCAATAATGGGAGATTTCAATACCCCACTCTGGCCAATAGGTCATCTAGACAAAAAGTAAACAGAGAAATGCTGGAGCTAACTGATGGTAATAATCCCTAGGAACCTAACAAAAGAATAGACCTTTTTCTTAGACCTCATGGAACTTTCCCCAAAACTGACCAAATACTCAGACACAAAGCAAGTCTCAACAGATACAAGAAAATTAAATAACTCCCTGCATTCTATCAGATCACCACAGATTGAAGCTATATGTAAACAACAGTAACAACAGAAAGCTTACATATTCACGGTAACTGAACAACCCACAATTGAATAAAAATGGGCAAAGACAGAAATTAAGAAAGAAATGAAAGACTTTCTAGAATTGAATGAAAATCAATACCCAATATCCCCAAACTTATGAACACAATGAAGATGGGTTTAAGGGGCAAGTTCATAACACTAAGTGCCTACATTAAAAAAAATGGAGAGATCTCATATTAGTAACTTAACAGTACACCTGAAAGTGCTAGAACAAGAAAGAAAGGAAGGAAGGAAGGAAGGAAGGAAGAAAAAAAAGGGAAAGAAATTACATCCAAAAGGGGCAGATGGTGAAAAATAATCAAACTCAGAAATCAACAAAATAGAAACAAAGAAAACAAATTAAAAATACAAAGAATCAATGAAACAAAGTTAGTTCTTTGAAAAAAATTAATAAAATTGACAAACCCTCATCTAAATTAATTAAAAGGCAGAGAGAAAAACTAAATTAACAACATTAGAGTTGAAAATGGGAAGCGCAAGTTCCTGGGTTCGGTAGTCAGCTCTGGGGGGAATGAAAAACCCAAATAGACACCAAAAAGTCGGAGAATCATAAGAACATACTTTAAAAACCTGTACTCCATAAAATTGAAAAATCTAAAAGAAACATATAATTTTCTCGATACATACCTCTTACCAAAGTTAAATCAAGATCAGATAAGTAATTTAAAGGGATCTATAGCCCGTTGTGAAATAGAAGTAGTTATTAAAAGTCTATAAGAAAAACCCAGGGCCACATACTTTAAAGAAGAGTTAATGCCAATACTCCTCAAACCATTTCGCAAAATAGAAAAAGAAGCATTGCCCAATTTGTTTTCAAAGAAAGAGAATTATAGATTAACCTTCCTTATAAACAAACATACTTGCAAAAATTCTCAATAAAATGCTTGCAAGCTGAATGCAAACACATCAAGTTGAACACATCGAAAAACATCATCCACCATGATGAAGCAAGCCTCATCCTAGAGATGCTGGGATGATTCAACATTTGAAACAAACTGAAACACACACACACACACACACACACACACACGATAAGACCTTTAACAAAATCCAACACCCCTTCATGAAAAAAGTTCTTGAGAGATTAGGGATTTGAGGGACGTACATCAACATCATAAGGTAATTTACAGCAAGCACATAGCCAACATCAACTTGAATAGAGAGAAACTCAAAGCATTTCCAGTAAAGCCAGGAACAAGACAAAGTAGTTCATTGTCTCCATACCTGTTCAATTCAGTGCTTGAAGTCTTAGCTAGAGGAAACAGACAACTGAAGGAGACCAAAGGGATACAAATTGGAAAGGAAGAAATCAAAGAATCTTTATTTGCCGATGTCTTCATCAAATCCCTCCCCACAGGGATCAGGGAACCCTGCAGAAGAGGAGGCAGAAAGGCGGTAAGATCAAAGGGACTGAGACCAGCAGGAGAACAAGGCCCTCTAATCAACAGGATCGACTCACAGACACTGAGGCACCAAGTACAGAGCCTGCACAGGCCTGCACCACTTGGAGTCCTAGAGCAGAAAGAAAAAATGGACATGTATCCTGTCCTCTCCAACCCTAACCCAGAAGCAATGTGCAATTTAACACCACTTGCAAATGAAAATTTAGTTTAGTCCAAGGGAGTCTCACTGGTTGTATTCCCAGCAGTAGACAGCCAACGGGAAACAAGCTCAACAGCAACTGTGGATGTTCCTTGTCTCAAAGTGTCGAGACTTTTCCTTTTCTTTAACTTTTCTTTTTCTTTTTTAAAAAATGGTGTTTAGTTATATTCTTTAACTTTTAATATTAGTTAATTCTATTCATATATTTTCTCTCTTTTACTCTCACGTCCCTTGTGTATGTATATATTATGGCTTCCAGCTTAGTGTTTTTGGGGGATTCCCGCGTGTGCAGTGAGCAGGTCTCTGTGTCTGTGTCTGTCTCATGTGTCTTTTCCCAGCTCTTCTTTGTTCTGCCCTACTCTGATATCTTAGATTTTGTTTTGTCTTATTAGATTTTATTATAATCCCTTAGAAGCCTGTTTGCTTTCTAATGAGAGACAGAAAGGGAATGGATTCAGATGGGAGGAACTTAGAGGAATAGAGGGGGGAACCAAAATCAGAATATATTATATTAGAAAAAGAATCTATTTTTAATAAAAGGAAGAAATAAATTGAAATTTTAAAAGGAAGGAAGACACTAAAGAATTTGGAGTTTTTGTTTAATTCTGTGGTTATAGCCATCAAACTCAATGCCTTACCTGTACTAGACAAGTATGCTACCACTGACCAACATCCCCAGACCTTAATTTTTGTTGTTGTTGCTACTATTGCTTGTTTGGTGGTTTGTTTTGTTTATGTTTTGAGACAGGGTCTCACTGTATAGCCCTGGCTGACACAGAACTCAGTGCATAGCCTGTCTCTGCCACCCAGGTGCTGGGATTCAAGGTGTGTGCCACTGTACCCAGTCCTATGTGGTTTCTTCTTTATTGTGACACAGGTTTTCATGCAGCCCTGGCTATAGCTAAGACACTGGCCTTGAACTCTTGATGTTCCTGCCTCTGTCTCCCATGGGTTATCACTCTTTGGTCAGTCAAATTTCTCTTCATTTCCTCTCTCTATTTTTAAAGATTTGCTTATTTTATTTTCTGCATATGAATGTTCCACCTGCACACATTTTTTGGGCATCCTGGTACACACCTGGTACTTGAGGAGGCCAGGAAGAAGTGACAGATGCCCTGGAACTGAAGTTACAGCTGATTATGACCCATCATATGTGTGCAGAACTAGAACGAGGTCCGATGAAAGGCAGCTTAGCCGCTGAGTCATCTCTTTTTCTCTCCTCCTTTTGTCTTCTTCCTTTTCTGGGGGGTTGGTGGGAACAAAATTTTACACTGTAGCTGAGGCTGACCTGGAACTCACAGTAATCCTCCTGCCTCAGTCTCCTGAATTCTGGAATAGCAAACATAGGCCACAATTGCCCAGCTTCAAAGGAAACAGTTCTGGCTTGGAAACACAGGAAAAGTATCTTTGGAGGAGAAACAATAGTGGTAAAAGAGAGGCTCAAACACAGCCTTAGAAAGGTGGAACTTGATAGGACACTGGGCTATTTCTAAATGAGTGAAAAAGAGATGGCATTCTGAGTAGTAAATGAATGGATGTTTCCCATCGTTGAAGGTCTAGATACTTCCAAAACTTAGATGCATTCTATAATTACATTTTATAGGGTCACTTCAAATACTTTAAAATTTACCACAACGTTTTCCCATCTATTTATTGATCAAAGCTTCATAATCTATTTGGAAGAATTGCTTTTATTATTTTGCTCCTTGGTACCATGTTTGACATGAGTCCTGCCAAGCCATTGGATTTTTACCTAAAAATAACTTCAACCTGGAGATAGGCATGTGCCCACGCACACACACAGGTGTTCGTGATTTCATCTTGGCAAGCTCTGCAAGAGTCTGCAGTTCCTCTGGCAGGCTCAGCTTTGTGGCTGTGACCAGGTCAATCCCACAGGCTCTGTGAGGAGATGAGCTCTGCTTTATTTTATTTTATTTTTATCTATTGTGTGTGTTACAGGAGTCACTTCTCTTCTTCCACTGTGTAGATTCCTGGGATCCAACACAGGCTGTCAGTTTTAGCTGCAAGCTCCTTTCCCCATGGAGCCACCTTGACAGCTCAAGGAGTTCTGTTTCTTGAGTTGAATGTTTGCAGCCCCAAGTATCTTAACTATATCTTTGCATTTGTGTTTTGTAAGTAAGATTTTATGGAACAATGGAGATGTGATGGAGGCTTGGAACCTTGGCTCACATGTGAGCTCTGCTTCCCAAGATGGGCTCCCGGCTGCTGCTCTCCCATGTTATAGGACCCCAGGTGTTGTCTGTTCCCCTTTTCCCAACCCTGGGACCGCTTCTGACAATGCTGGCACTGAGATCATGGATAAGCAGAATATGTTCTGTCTAAAGCTCTAATGGAGACCAACCAGGCATATTGTGGAAAGGGTCTAGGTGGAACAGGTGGAACATTCAGTATATTGAGCTAGGGAATGATGACAGGCATCCATCTCCGCTCTGACTGGGACCATACATTTATTTAGTGGGTATTTTTCAGAGGTTAGCTTCTCATCCATCTATGATTCCAGGTACCAAGTGCTTTCAAGTACTTATAAAGGCTTCCATCTTCAGGGTGGGTATTGATTGGTGCATGTTTTTGGTGCCTTGGGGTGGCTAGTCATGGGAAAAGTGGTTACTTTCCTTTTCTTTATAGAGCCAGGTATCCTTGTCCCACAGCTGGTGAAAATATGAGCTTGGTAAGATGATGAGTGTACAGTTTGCTGAGCCCAGCAGGTAGGGTCTAGGGGTCCTCTGAAGTTTTATTCTGTGCAGCAGCTAACTATGGCCATGGGAGGAAACATGACACTAAGTATGATTGGTCAAGAGAATGAAAATCAATAGCTTTAACTACACTCTACATGGTCTCCAAGTTTGTTTTGGTTGGTTAGTTGGTTGTTTGGTTGGTTGGTTGGTTTGGTGGTTATTTGTTTGTTAGTTGCTTGGCTGTTGTTGGCTGTTTGGTTGTTTGTTTTGTTTTGCTTGTTGTTTGGTTGATTGTTAGCTGGTTAGTTGGTTATTTGTTTTGTTTGTTTGTCATTTGTTTGTTTCCTTTGTTTAATTAGTTGGTTGAGTATTTATTTTTTGGCTGTTTGTTGGTTGGCTGGTTGGTTAGCTGGTTGTTTGATGGGTTGTAAGCTGTTTGGTTGGTTAGTTGTTGATTGGTTGTTTGGTTGTTTTATGGTTGGTTGGTTGTTGGTTATTTGTTTGGTTGGGTGGTTGGTTTTCCACTCTGGACATCTGGCTTACTTTTATCACTCATTACTGTGATGAAATTCCTGACAAAGTTTGGCATACAGGGTTGCACAGCTCAGGTTCCAAGTCTTCAGCCACAGTGCCTATTGTATACTCTATTGTATCCAGCCCATGCCCATGGTCCCTTTCCCTCTCATCACGCTTGGGTTCATCCTGAACACCAATGCACCCTCTGCCTCGGTGCCAGAGATTCCTCTCTGAGCTCATGCAGCAATTGGCACAGATTGCTTGCAGGACAGCTCTGAACAAAGGAAAGGCCACCTGGGCTTCTAGCGTCTAGAGACCACATATACGCTGCAGCCTGCAAAGCAAAACCTCTCGTTCACAAGCTGCTCTGCGGCCTGCAGGCTGATCACCTGTACATTAGGTAGCACAGAACCTGCCTAGTGGGATGGAAGGACACTATTTTCGCTTGAATGCTGCCCTGGCCTCGCTTACCTGCACCTCGGTATAAAACCTCGGCGCACGCTGTAATGTGTGCTCCTCTACCAGTAGCGATGCCCATCTGATCGAAAGAAATGAATGGCTTGCAGTTAAACAAACAAACCTGACAAAGAAAAATTGATAAAGAAAAAGTTAATTTTAGCTCATGGTTGCAGGGTACAGTCTGTCGCCATGGTAACAGTGGCTGTAGCTGAGGCAGCACGATTGAGGGGCTGTTAACCACATTGCATCTGTGCTGGGGAAGCAGAGACAGATGAAGGAATCAGGCTTTCTTCTGTGCCACCAATCAGCTCCCAAATTTTGGCACAGAGACTTATTATTAGTTCTAAATGTTGGACCTTAGTTTAGCTCTTATTTTAATCTGTTTTTCTTTATCTGTGCTTTGCCTCGGGGTTTTTTACCTTTTATATTTTACTTTCCTGCTGTCTCTGTGTCTGGCGACTACCTGACTTCTGACCTTGGGCGTGACTTTCTTCCTTGTTCTCTTCCTCTTCTCTCTTGAGCCTAGATTTCTTCTCCTACTTATTCTGCCTACCAGCCCTGCCTGTCCTTTCTCTGCCTAATTTTTGTCCATTCAACTTTTTATTAGACCAATCAGGTGATTTAGGCAGGCAAGATGAAACAAATGCAACAATCTTTACGTAATTAAACAAATGCAGCAAAACAAATGCAACAGATCTTTACATTGTTACCAAAGGCAGCAGAAACCAATGTAAGACACGTTCACATAGTTAAATATTCCACAGCGGAAACAAATGTAACACATTTTTGCCCAGTTAAAATAACATTCCACAACAGATGAATGCTACTGTGTGCTGGCTAGTTTTATGTCAACTTGACACAAGCTAAAGTCATCTGAGAAGAGGGAACTTTAATTAAGAAAATGCCTCCACAAAACTGGGCCATAGGCAATTTCCTTAGTTACTGATTTGGGAGGACCCAGCTCTATAGTGGTTCTGTAAGAAAGTAGACAAAACAGGCTGAGCAAGCCACAGGAGCAAGACAGTT
This sequence comes from Ellobius talpinus, assembly GCA_001685095.1. Lineage (NCBI taxonomy): Eukaryota > Metazoa > Chordata > Mammalia > Rodentia > Cricetidae > Ellobius > Ellobius talpinus. The sequence goes on from LOJH01049858.1 coordinate 17,466, forward strand.
GCAGCATCCCTCCGTATCCTCTGCATCAGCTCCTGTCTCCAGGTTCCTGCCCTGTTTGAATTCCTGTCTTTGTTTCCTTCAGTGATGGAAATGTAAGCCAAATAAACCATTTCCTCGCTAAGATGTTTCTGGTCATGGTGTTCTATCAGAGCAATGGTAACTCTAACTACTGACATGGTACTTAACAGATTTCCTCGTCTTTCTCTTTTTATTCAGTCCTGGATTTTAGCCCATGGGATGGTCCTTTCCTTCTAAATTAGACTTCTCTGGAAACATTATAGATGCCTAATGGTGTGTCTCCTGGATGATTCTATATCCGGTCAAGTTACCATTGTAGAACTCCATTTCAGGGCCTCAAACATGCCAGCCTCTGAGCTACATTCTAGCCTTTTATATTATTTATTTATTTACTTTTGAGTGTGTATTTATTGCATGTGTGTGCATGTTCATGCATGTGAAAATATTAGTGTTTAGAGGTCAGAGCACCACCTTGGGCTTTCATTCTTTGGACACCATTTTTTTTTGAGACACAGCCTCTCACTGACTTGAAATTCATTAAGTAGGTTAGTCTCTGTCTGGCCATTGAGCATTTGCCTGTCTTCACCACCCTAACATTGGACTCAGAGGTATTTACAACCACACCACATTGGCTTAAATACATTAACTGTATTTAATTATTAAATAATTAAATAATTCCGAGTTAGTGATTAACTAACATGCATCTTTCTTGAATTAAAGGAATAAATCAAGTTGGGTTATGGGGATACCCACCTTTAATCCCAGCCCTCAGGAGGCAGAGGCAGGCATATCTCTGAGTTCAAGGCCAGCCTGGGCTACAGAGCAAGTTACAGAACAATCAGGGCTGTTACACAGAGAAACCCTGTCTTGTCTTAAAAAAAAACAAATAGAAAAACAAAAAAGAAAGGAAGGAATGCAGGAAGAAAGAAAGAAGGTAGGAAGGAAGGAAGGAAGGAAGGAAGGAAG
>LOJH01049861.1:0-11067 GCA_001685095.1 Ellobius talpinus
AGGATGTAATATTTATCAAAGAAGTACAAATATTGTATGATTTCACTTAGACATGGATTATGAAAACATTTGTTTCATAGAAACTGAGGGTAGAATGGAGATTAAAGAAGCTGGGAGTTGGTGGGAAGGATAAATGGAGGAAGCCTGATTGATTAATCAGCAAAAATGGTTGCTTTTTTCTTAGATATATACTGTTTAATATATCATTAAATTTTATGACCAGTTTTAAAAATTATATTCAAATAAAAAGTATTTTATTTTTGTATATATGTGTTTTGCCTGTGTGTATGTCTGTACATCACATGTATGCAGTGCCTGTAGAGGTTGGAAGAGCCTCTGGGTCTGGATTTACAGATGCTGTGAACTGCCATGTGGGTGCAGGGACTCGAACCTGGGACCTCTGGAAGAGCAGCCAGTGTTCTTCTTAGTCATCTCTTCAGCCCCTTTAAATGCACTTTATATTAAATTTTAAAAGATTTATTTTGCTATTTTCTGTGTATGAAGTTTTCCTTGTATGCATTACATGTGCACCATGTATGAGCCTAATGCTTGAGGAGGTCAGAAGAGGGCATCAGATCCCATGAGACTAGAGTTATAGATGGTGGTGAGCCATCATGCAGGTGCTGAGAATTGAATCTGTTTCTTTTGTAAGAGCAACAGTTGGTCTTAATCATCACCAAGCCAAGTCTCCAGCCCTTTATACACATTTTCATTAAAATACAGTTGTGTCCCTTCTGCCTTTCCTACCCTCTCTCCAGTCTTTTCCATGTCTGTTCCTTTCAACCTCTCATGTAACTTCCTCTCACATTGATGGCCTCTTTTCTTTGATTATTGCTACACACACACACACACACGCATAAATATATAAATACAAATTGGTGGGACTGTTTTTCTTTGTGGGCATATGGTTTATGAATTGACCACTTTGTATTGGATAACCAATTGAGAAGCTAATTCTCCCCTTCTTGGCAGTCACTAATTTCCTGTAGCCTTTTTGTTTGCCTAGGGATGGGATCTAATGAAATTTTTCCCTTTCTGAACTATCATGTCTGGGATGGTTTGAGTACGAATGACCCCTACAGGTCGATATATTTTAATGTGTGGTCATTATGGAGTAGTACTACTTGAGAGATATTGGGATTTGTGGCCTTGTTGGAATAAGTGTGACCTTAGTGGAAGAAGTGTGTCACTGGGGTTGGACTTTGGGTTTTCAAATGCACAAAGCAATCCCAGTGTCGTTCTCTTCATGCTTTCTGCAGATCTGGATGTAGAACTGTCAGCTATTTCTCCAACACCATGGCTACCTACATACCACCAAACTTTCTTCCTCCCATGCTGACACTGGACTAAACTTCAGATCTGTAACCCAGCACCAATTAAATGCTTTCCTTTATAAGAGTTGCCATAGTCATGGTGTCTTTTTACAGCAACAGAAACCCGAACTAAGATAGAAGTTGGTGCTAGAGACCAGAGTATTGCTGTCAAAGGTCTAACCATGTTTTTTTTTTGTTGGTGGGTTTGGATTAAGGAAGCAGTTCAGTGCTTTAAGTGGGGCTTAATGAATTTTCTAGGATAATATCTATTGATACTGTCATTTTCCACATCTTATTCATGCAGCCATTTCTAAGAGAGACAGTCTCTCTGCACACTTCCTGGTATTCTGGATCTTATGATCTTTCTGCCTATGATCAGTTTTTAATACTAAGGCAAGTTATAATTGAGTTGAACTCACCATTTGTGTTACCTTTAATCTGTACCAGTGGTTCTCAACCTTCCTAATGATGTGACCCTTTAAATACAGTTGCTCATGTTGTGGTGACTCCCAACCATAAAATTATTTCATTGCTACTTCATAGCTATAATTTTGATACAGTTCTGACTCATAATATAAATGTCTGATATTCAGGATATGATATGTGACCCCAGGGGTTCACGACCCACATGTTGAGAATCACTGATCTCTACATGCTTAGGTCCAAATCAAGCATCTGTTCTAAATAATTTTCCATGTCTTCAGTAGATTCTTCCCTTTATTCTACATCCTTGTTACAATGAAAACTTCAAATTTAAATAAATTTTCTGGATTACACAAGAACCGTTATTGTTTTGTGAATAGCACCCATAAAATCCTGAGGTTCTGGTCAGACTCTGAACTTTCTGGGTTGGTTCCAGTGTTTCATCTGTGGCATGATCTTCAGGTTTACCAACTGCAGAAAAATTCTGTTTAATTCTCCCCCCTAGCAGCACTTTCTATCTGCTTGGCCCCCTCCTGCCATGTACTCCAAACCTCCCAAAATGTCGCTTTCCTTCTTGACTTAGCCTATCATTTCCTTCATTATTTTTACACTTTCTTTTTTTTTGCACAGAGCCAGAAAGCACTATCTTAAATAAAACAAAATTGCAAGTATACTTTGAAATTGCCAGATTTTAATATGCTCCCACTATAGACATTGTGGCAAACTCAAAGGGAAGTCAGGATACCATGTAGTATTTTTTACCAGAAGAATCAAGGAAAACAAACATGAAGGTTTAAAATGTGAAAACTGTACAAGTGAAACTTATCAAGTAGCAGAAGAGGCAAATATGGCCACCTAGCTCCAAAGAGGTGTGAAGTGTAGCTTTTACCTCATACAGAATGATCACGAAATTTGTCCAAGGCTAAGAAAGCAATGGGGCTATTGGGGAAATATACAGCAGCATCTGACATATTCTAAATAAATAAATAAATTAACTTACCATTGATGTTAAATTATGAGAAAATATTAATGGAATGATGATTATTATTTTGAGGACCTCTTGGCCATAGTAATAATCAATTAGGTATCAGATGCATTTAATGGAACAGTGAAAAACATGCTGCATTTCCATCTTTCACAATGAAGCCACATGCACTTTGCTGGACTTCACTGTGTTTTGTACTTGCAATAAAGGTGGCAGCTGTAAAGTAATTTATTTTTCTTTGATCAGTGCCTTGAGTAGAAGACTTCGGAACTTTTCTCCTTTGAACATTTTGTTTAAAACAGGATGGGTTCCCTAGACTCAGCTCCTAGGTTCTTATTTCTCTTTCTAGTCACCAGAAATAGTATTTGTTCTTATCTTGTATTTTGTGAGAATTTTGTTTTGACATTGGCAAATGACATTTAATATGTAAAGTTTTACCAGGAGAATATTACTGCTCTGCAAAGCCAAGAAAAATCCTACCGTCAAGAACGACTCCTTAAAAAAATACCAATTTCTACCTTATTCCTGTCTGATGAAGGCTAAGAGTGGAGATTTCAAAGCATAGGAAGCAAAGGCTTGACTTCATGAAACTTTTCTATATGCATTTATTTATATAAATCTCAACTTTCCATCTACATGGGGCAGCATAAGCTGCACAAACAGAACATCTTGCCTTCTTACCTTCTTCTAATATACTCTGCTTGTTTACTGAAACCACAGATAGAGTATGATATATCCTATGTTGCAGCAACAACATATTCTGTAATAAAATTTAGGAAGGGCTGCTGGCATAATGTTATTTTTTTGTTATTTTCTACATATTATTTACATATAAACCCTCATATATTTTAAGCAGCTTGTTAGAACATACTGTACCTACATTTCTACACTTGTTCAAGGTATTGTACCTATGTAACTAATTTAAAAATGTAATAAAAATTTCTAGTCCTTGAAAATTATTACTGCCAACTGTTTAGGATAGTAAGGAAGTGGAGGTTAGTAATTTGTCACCTATTATAATTGAACTTGTAGTCACATTAGGTATGTTTTTAGGGTCAAACAAAGATAAATTTTAGATACACAGGCCATCTTCAAACACTTCAGAGATCTATAGAGTATGACATTTAAGATGTTTTAATAACCCTAGGTTCTTTTTTATGACAATAAGATATGTCTGCTCCTGGCAGCACCAATCTACTTCAAAGAAGTTAATGGGCATCAAAGAAACTCCACGTGGAGTTTAGTTTATTTGTGGCAAAAGTAAGCCACTGGGTGAAAAATGTCTCCACCTTGACTGCTGACAGTATTATGTCCTAATTAGACAAGCAGGACTCAAAAGAAAGTGACTACCAAACTTTGTCAAGACAAGGAGGGACAGTCTTCAGAATATCCTGACAGAAAAGTCTGTCAGATAGCTAGGCTTGTAGCCTGAAGATGGTTGCCCCAATGTTGCAGAGTAACTTTGGGTGACTCTCCAGGCAGCCAGCTGTTTCTGTCATTACTATCATTTTTTGGAAGTTGCTTGCACTTCCTGTTTATTCAGTTAATATTATTTCCTTCTTGGATCTCTGAGGGAGTTGAGTAGAAGACTAGATATAGTTTTCTTTGTTTACCTGATGCAGAAAGCAAGTTATGATAGAAAGTAAATTAGGTACAAGACTTTGGACTCACCAAGATAGGAAAGATATGGAGTGTTTTCTGTGAATTTGTCAAATGCAAATGGACAAGACATTGTTGATGTATTTATTGCCTATATATTTTATATAATTATTTTACTTATTGTGTATAGTTTTTAATATATAAGTTATAGTTTTCTTTTTTATTTTAGTAAAAAAGGGGAAATGTAGTGCCCTTTCATTTGTATTTTAATAAATAAAGCTTGTCTGAAGATCAGAAAAGTAAAAAAGCCACTCTGGCCAGCCTTACAGAGCAGGTAGCAATGACAAACACCTTTAATTACAGTAGCCACACTAGTTTGTCATAGAAACCAGGTGGTAGTGGTGCACACCCTTAATCCCAGAACTAGAAAGAATTATAAAAAGGGAAGAGATGGCTCTCAGTCTCATTCTGAGGTTTCCTGGAGGCAGGATCACCATTTTCAGACTGAGGTTGAGGTAAGAGTCAGTGGCTGGCTGTTTTGCTTTTTTTGGTCTTTGGGTTGAACTCCAATATCTGTTTCTTTATTAATCATGCTACAGCAGATATCAAAACTCAGAAGGGACATGTTGAAGACTGATGTGAAGCAAACAAATCTGAAACTGGGTTTACTTTCTATTGTAAGTCTCCAGAATTTTTGCTTCTCTCTGTGTTGCAGTTAATTGTAGAAATAATGATGAAATGTAGAGCTTGTCCTTCAAAATGGCCACAAAACAAATGAGAAATAGGGCAGATGGGGTGCAAATTGTCAAATGGTATCCAGCTTACTCCCAGTCTAAGTGTATGTAATCCCCTCCTTCGTCCCCATGTAATAAACCAGTGGATCTGTGTATTAGGAGGGGTCATTTTAAGTAGGTTCAATTTGCAAGAACAGACTAAGTTAATAAACAGAGCTGTGTCTAATATAAATCACTAACCTATTATTGGAGTTGTCTAGAGTGATAGATCAGTTTTTGACTCAGATCACCATGTTCTTGTATCTACACACAAGCCATGTGTGCAATCAATATACAGTGATTTTAGGTAAAGTATGGACCCCAGTGAATTACTCTGGTGGGTCTGTATCCCAGTGTCACACAAAAGAAACTTCAACCACTCTTCTTCAGTTGGATGTGAAACTTGAGCTAGTCTCAGAAGTTCTAAAGTGAATTTACATGTCAGTCAATGCAAAAGCAGCACTGGTGTCTCAAAGCAGGAAGTCTCCTGGCAGCAGCTGGGTTAGTTTCTGTAGAGAATTCTGATGTAACTAGGGGTATTTGTTGGTGGCCAGGGGAGCTATTTGAGAGCAAGAGCACATTTGACAGAATATTGCAAAAATAATTTGAAGGAGATATTGATTGATTGAAAGATTCAGGAATGGAGGAAGTCTTGGCTACAAGGAACAATGGAAGTGTAGCAAACAAGATGGCGCTGAGTGATACAAAGGATTACGTGTTGATAGATGGAGCTGCATCAGAGGAAGGAAGCCAAGCACCTTGGTTCTAATGTGATGGGGGTCAATGAGAAACCATGTTGATGAGTTCTTGAGGGAAGTGCTATATAAGGATAAAGGCGCTTGCTGCCTAGACTGATTGCTTGGGTTTTGTTCATGAGACTCACATAGCAGAAGGAGAGAAATGACTCCTGAAAGTTGTTTCTGGACCTTTACATAGAAGGCACATGTAGCCCCCACCCAAAAGAAATAAAACATATTAAGAACAAAAATGAAGGTGGTGTAAATTGTTCCAGATGAAAGAGAAAAAAACCCTAAAAGTAGAGTATCATATTTGTTAGCAGCAAGAATGGTAAACTGGTGAGGACACTGAAGAGGAATAACTGTGACCACTGAAGGCTGTAGAGGGGACTGGGCATGGTAGTGTTGTGTAAACACTGCTGGGTGAGAGCTGTCCAACAAGGCGAGAACTTAGGCCTCAATACTCAGGTTGCTCCCCCCAGGTGCTGTTTGTTTGAATGTAGTGGTGTGTGTTCTTGTCGTTCAGGGTTTGTGCTCCACCGTATCCATTCAGTGAAGTAACATTCCTGTATCTACCTTTTAGAGTCAAAGTTAAATTGACCTTGTACATTGAGTTTTATTTCAGAGATGGCCACTAGAGGGCATTGCTTTATTTCAATAAAGGGGCATACTATAAACCAAAAAAGCCTGTCTTAATTTTAAGAAGGGGACCTGTCTAGTATAAAGGAAAACTTGGTTACACAATATTATGATTCAAATCTCAGTTCTTCTTAGTTGTTTAATGATTTTTTTTCTGTCCTCCCCCCTTTTTCCTTCTCAGATGGGGTTTCACTATATAGCCTAGGCCAGACTGGATCTTACTATGTATCTCAGGCTGGCCTAGAACTCATAGATCTTCCTGCCTCAGCTTACCAAATACTGGCATTATAGATGTGTACCCATCTATGTCCACACTTTCCTCTGTTGCCTTCCTTTGATTTTAGCACTCCTCTTCCCTGGGCCTCGCTGTTACATATACACCATTCTTTGCACTATAATATGTGAATTTAACAAAATGGTGTAAATGCTTAGTTTTTATCAGTATTTGTCACAGAACAAAAACAAAATTGAAATGAGAAGATGCAAAAGTGAGATGGGACTTGGTGGGAGAAAGGGAGGTAGAGGGTCTTGAAGGAGTATAAGAGAAGATAGAGAGATGTGTGTGACATGATGCTATGCTATGCATGATGACATCATCAAAGAACAAAGTTACAATAAGAAAAAACACAAGTAAATTATTTATCTCTGTTTCAACAAGTTCATACTCATGCACATGTATTTGCTTCTTCCCAAATACATGTTGTCCATATATACATGCTGAGTGGAAATACAGAGGCTTGTTAGTGTAATATAACTTTAATCTTATTACTATGAAGAAGTAGATGATGATATTACCAATAAATGAGTGGTTGATTGATTTGGCCTCCTTCTGACTTATGTCATACCATATTTCCATCTTAGAACTTCAGTGTTCTTCTAACTGGTAGCTAACTCCCTGTGTTACACAGCTGACCAAGAGCAAATGATGCTGAGTATGAACTGGACACAGCTGACCAAGAACAAATGATGCTGAGTATGAACTGGAGTGCCTAGACATTTCTCTGTGATTCTTTTAGATGCAGGTTTCTCAATCATTGTTACTGAAAGGAAAACATTCCTATATTTTGGTAAACTCCAGGGAAGATAGAATGCTCATACATTTCTGAACCTGGTCATATTATTGACTTTTAAAATGACAGAAAATAGGCCCAGAAGCTATGGACAACTACAATCATGGCATTGAAGTGAGGGCTAGAGAGAAAATACTGTAACAATAAACAAGACCCAAAGTCACTCTCTGGGATAATATGCCTCCTTTGTTCTGCTCAGGCTCATCTTAGACCACTAAGTGAGTTCATCCATGCATAGTATGGTATCTGCTGCACATTTATATTTATTATATATGACAATGTTCTAACAGGTCCCTACCTGCAAATGGAAAGTCAATGCATTCCAAATTTAAAAACTAGAGAGAACATTGGAATGATGAACCCAACATTGTTTCTCAATCAATTTTAAAATAAATTATATGAGCATGCCTGACTTGTTCAAATGGAGAACTAGGATCACTTAATTCCTTCTTATTAGCAATAACTTGGTTCACAGTACATGCCATTGTATGTCAAAATTACATCTTTGTATCTTAAACTGAGAGTATTATTTACTAACCAATCATGTGAAAAGAAAGCAAGTTGGTTTTACCTTTTGTATTATAAAATAATTTATTCATCAACTACATTTTATGATGTGGGATTTCCCTCTGTATGCTGTGAAAACCATTGGTTAATAAAGGAACTGGCTTGGCCTATAGCAAGGTAGAACTTAGTTAAGCAGGGAAAGCTAAGCTGAATGCTGAGAGAAAGAAGGCGAAGTCAAGGAGAAGCCATGGAGCCGCCACTGGAGACAGATGTGCTGAAACTTTTGCTGGTAGGCCATGACCTCATGGTGATGCACAGATTAATGAAGATGAGTTAAATTAAGATGTAAGAGTTAGCCAATAAGAAGCTAGAGCTAATGGNAATGGGCCAAGCAGTGATTTAAATAATACAGTTTCTGTGTGATTATTTTTGGGGCTAAGCATGCGGGAACTAACTAGCGGCCTTCTTGCTGCAATTTCAATCCTAGCAAAACAAGGAATCTTATAAAGATGACCTTGCTGGAGCAGATGGTGAGGTTTCCTCAGACCAATACAAGTGTCACTTTTACTTAAAGATAATTTAAGCTATTTATCTCAGATTCTTGTCAACCCTTGATGAGTCACACAATTAAACTCTCCACTTGCAAGCTCCATTCATGTCTGGGCTGGGTTAATAACAAGGCAGGCATATTCCATACTGGGCATTGGCAATGAATTTTTTTTCCATTTGTGTCTCCAGAAGCCTGAGACTTTCATCATTATCTGTCACACATGTGGTCTGGCTCTAGGAGACATTTTAGATTAGTGTGCCTGTTGGTCTAAGTTTCATCTTGTGGAGATTTTAATTCAGTCACATTCATCATCTTTAGCTCTTTGTATGAGATCGGTGATGACTCGACTACATTACTGCTTGCAATTTTCTGTTTGGTTTAGTAGAACATTATTTAAAAATGCTCTTGAAGCCTTAAATACTATTGATGGGCCAGCGAGAGGGCTTACAGCAGTCGTCCTCAACCTTCCTAATGCTGCAGCCTTTAATGCAGTTCTTCACTGTGACCCCCAACCACAGAACTATTTCATTGCTACTTCATAACTGTAATTTTGCTACTGTTACTAATTGTAATATAAACGATATCTGATATGCGACTTCTGTGAAAGGATTGTTCAAGCCCCAAAGGAGTCTTGACCCACAGACTGAGAACCACTGGCTTAGAAGGCAAAGAAATGTGCCCTACAAGCCTGTTAACCTGAGTTCTTAGACTTGAAAAATTTAAATTACATTTATTTATTTATGTGCCCATGTCTGTGTGTCAGATATCAAAGGACAACTTACTAGATTCATCTGCTTCCTCTCACCGTGTGGGTGTCCAGAAGAATAGAACTCAGGTCATTAAGCTTGGCTACAAGGGCCTTTACCTACTGAACCATCCTACTAGCCTGGATAAATGATTTTATAAGACCCATAAACTAAATCTTTCCATAGAGCATGCAGTTGTATCATATAACTGTCAGATAGCAGACCATGAAGTGACTCTTTAACCACACAGTAGCATTTCCGACTGTTTAGCATTTAGTGTGAAACACTTTACAGTTAGGGTACGGAAAGCACCATGGTCATAAATAAGAGCTCTATAAAGGATAGGGGAGCAATCACTCCATTGCGACTATCCTGGCTGGTTTCTGTTTCTCTTTAGCTCTGTACCCTAGTTGCCAAATCAATTTGCCAATTAGGCTTCAGAGAAATGAAGGGCCAGTCTAGTGTCTTAATTACCCTTTGCTTTAACTAAAGGCCAGATACTCATCAATATTAGTATGCTCTGAAATCATCTGCACCTCTTATTCTATTTCCTGCCTTTCTGTGGTTTTTATCACCTATCTAATGACCTAATTTTATAACACTTACAGCACATTTAACTTTAACAGAAGATGCACATGCCTGAAAAAGAAAATTATTTTCACTAGAGCCAGTTAGAGATGATAACTAAATAAATAAGGATTTTTAATGGAGCACGATTTTCTTAATCAAATCTTCTCCCCAAATTATTCTGCCTGTAATGTCAAGATAAGACTCCACAGGCAGTAATTGGTACAGATTAAGTCCTATTCTTTTTTTTTTGATCTTGAACTATATGGTCAGTTCTTGGTTGTTCATGATATAAGAAAGAATTTTATATGTGAAATGAAAGATTTTGAGATGCGTTTTCTGCCTTGATTTCTAAACTGCATCACTGAGCTCCCTTTGAGACAGGGCCACTGTCACTGGTAGGGTTCATAACAGTAGGAAGAGAGCTAAGAAAACACAAATATTTCCATGTCCAAAGGTGTGTGTCCCTGTCTGCCCTGGAACTGTGAGTAGCAAGAATGACTGGTCATTATGCTGTTCCAGTAGGTTCTGGAAGGCTTTAGACAGAATTTCTGTGTAAGGGGCAATGCTGAATGGCAAGATACAAATAATGGCATTTTCTATTTGTACAAATACTTTACCTTTTAAAGACTCACCCATATGCCTTCCGTAGGTACTTTCATGGCTATGTAAGAAACAGCTACACAACATGAGTTATGTTTTATGCCTCTGAGAAGCCCAAGAGGCAGCCAGGTTAGATGACATGCTCACAGTTAGTTATCAAGGTGACAAAAACAGTACCAAAATTCAACCTTACACTTACTGTAACTACTTCCTTTCTCAGTGGCCAATTCCCATATACCTTCCTTGTGTTAGTACATGGGTTTTCTGAACACAGCACATCGATTCTCCTCACTGCCCTTTGAGGGAGGCATTGTTCTAGTCTGTAACTCCACTGCTTTATCCTGCACAACGTCTGTGAAGTTATATGTTCATAGAGCATAATTTTTAAGTGGTAGCTCAGCATTGCTTTTAAAATGCCTAGTTTACAATTTCAGCTCTTCTTCTTTACTTTGAGATTGATCTCTTTTTTAATTTATTTATTATGTATACAATATTCTGTGTTATGCCTGCAGGCCAGAAGAGGGCACCAGACCCCCTTACAGATGGTTGTGAGCC
>LOJH01049862.1:8539-19128 GCA_001685095.1 Ellobius talpinus
GAGAGAGAGAGAGAGAGAGAGAGAGAGAGAGAGAGAGAGAATCACCACATGTGTACAAATCATACCTGGGACTCTGAGTGTTTGTCAATACCACATGCCCTTAAGCACCATCCTGAATATTGTACTCTCATCTAATTTCATTAATCATTCTACTTAGATTTATATTACATGGGATGATGTCATTCTTATACTTTTTCTTTTTAAAATCTACCACTCATCTTTACATCTGTTTGATCTGTTTGATGTTATATTATTTTAACTCATTTCCCATTGTTATAACATGTTTCATTGTATGAATACTTTAAAGCATATTCTATTGTATTCCAGGTGGAATCATTATTGTTTCTAATAACCAGTTAATATTATTATGGCTGCCATAAACCTTAATGTATGTCTTTTGGCCCTATAGACATGTTGTTTCAAGGCATCTGCATAAGGAAATACACTGAATGGTAGGCACTGCCTTCAAATGTGCCTCTTTATCATGTCCCTTTTCTAAATAATGGTTAAGAGGGTCAAGTTTGAAACTTGTAAAATGGAGCTGTTAGCATCGCATTTTTCCTCTTTTATCCCAAGGAAATTTCTTTATACAGAATGTGATTTACTTGTACTTTAATACAATGAAAAGCTTTGCTTTTCCTCAAAGAACATATTGTGGAAACTCTTCTATCATAAAATTGTGTTTACTTTTCTTGCCTTTGGCAGGTCATGAAGGATGTCAGCTCAAGTAGCTTAAAAAGCAATGCTCCTGAGAATTCAAAGAAAGTGCCTACAGGTGCAGAGAGAACAATAGGGCACATGAACAAAAGAAAAAAATCAATCCTTGAAGAATAAATTAATTCTTGGTCTTTTGTCTGCAAATAGCTACAAGCCTTCAGTACATAATATTAGAAGACACAAACCTGTCTGTGAATGTTAAGTGCGGGACAATCCCACACATTCAGTTTCTACTTCTGGAAAAGAGCAGTTTGACTTTAAATTAATAAGGAGAAATGACAAACCAATCATTGTATTGAACTGGGTGGATCTCAAAACACTGCTCGCAGTTTTGGCTGTTCTTGGTTTGAATCTTAATTCTGCTGTAGACTGTGTGTATCCCTTTGAGCAAATTCACTCAGGTCCTTGAATCTTAATTCTTTTCTGAAACAAGAATAATGATGTGTTTCATGGAATGTTACCCTGGAAATTCGAGAAAAAAATATGTAACTAAAACCAAAATTGGTAAGTTATTTTAGTGGGTATTTGTTGATTTTGTTTCCAAATATCCATTCACTAATTTCACAACTGTTTTCTTTTCTAGTGTAAACATATAAATCTAATGTTTTGTAGTTTGTGGTACAATCTTCTAGCACAAAGCATTAAAGCAACATGGTTTTTGGGGTGGGATTATCTTCTGGGCAATGCATTGTGTAAACCTAGGCAATTACAAGAGTTTTGGGGAAGATGTCAAGTCAGCTGCTGATAAGAAGTCAAAAGTTTATCTAGGTTGTTTACAGGTTCTGGCTGTTGAAATTTTCAGGCAAATGGATGGATCTGGGAAAAACCATCCTGAGTGAGGGAACCCAGACCCAGAAAGACAAACATGGTATGTGTTAACTCATAAGTGGGCATTAGATGTAAAGCAAAGGATTACCAGTCTACAATCCACAACTTCAGAGAAGCTAGGTAAAAAGGGACACACATGGAGGGCCCAAGGAAAGGGAAATTGTTAAGAGCTCCTGGGTAAACTGGGAAGAGGAGTAGAAGGGAGAGGATGGGGGATGGGAACACGAGGGTGCACAAGATGGCCAAGTTGGGAGAGAGATGGAGACAGGGAGCAATGAAAGTGATATCTTGATAGGAGTCATTATGGGGTTAGGGAGAAACCAGGTGCTAGGGAAATTCTCAGGAATTCACATGGATGACCCCAGGTAAGACTACTAGCAATAATGGCAAGGGTGCCTGAATTGGCCTTCCCCTATAATCAGATTAGTGACTGTGGCACAATGCCTGCTCTACGTGCTACATGCGTATGGATCAAGAGTCGGGCAAGGGCCTGGACATTGAAACACACAACACACACATACACAAACACAGGTAATGCTAAGAATGCCCCCAGAATGCCCCTTTATTGTGTTCCAGGGCAGCTTATATAGGGTCTCCTTGCCTAATGGCCGTACCCTAACTCTCAGCGGCAAGCCCACCAGAAACTACTCCCCTGCCATCAGGAACTCCTCAGAGTCTCGTGTTTAGAGCAGCTGCAAAACAAGTTGTTTGCTCAGAGCAACTGCAATCATAGGAAAACAAGTTGTTTACTACTCTGGCAGTCAGAGGGTCACAGGAAATTCAGGGTCTGGGGGGTCCACAGTCCCCAACAAGTAACTACTCCAGTTGTCTTCATAATCTAGTAACTAATGGAAACAGATACAGTCATCCACAGCCAAACACTGGGCTGAGCTCCTAGAGCTTAGTTGAAGAGAGGGAGGAGGGATAAAACAAGCAAGGGGCAGTCAAGATCATGATTGGGAAAACTACAGAAACAGCTGATCTCAGCTAGTAGGAGTTCATGGACTCTGACCTGACAGCGAGGACAATGCACGGGACTGACCCAAGCCCTCTGAATGTGTGTGACAGTTGTATGACTTGATCTGTTGAGGGGGATCTGGCAGTGGGACCAGGACTTACCCTCGGTACATGAACTGACTTTTTGTAGCCTATTCCCTTTGGTGGGATTCCTTGCTCAGCCTTGATACTAGGCATTCCAGACTCTTGACTCCATAAGGGAGGCCTTACCTCCTCTGAGAAACACATGGGCAGAGGTGGGAGTGTGGGAGAAGAGGAAGGAGGGGAAACTGGGGCTAATATGTAAAATTAAAACGATTTTTAAATAAAAAAATATTTTAAAAAAGATATCAAAAGTTTAGTACTGGTGGACATGAAGAATGGCTAACTCCTCTGTGTTTGACTTGTTTCTTTCATACACTGGCCCTGAGAGTCTCTTGATTACAACCTATTCTTATTCCTCAAAATTCATCCCCTTAGTGTTCCTTAAGTCTTACTTGCATTGATGTTCCTCTAGTTTACTAGATAAATTGGGATGTCTTCTTTGCTATTTCAGATTCCTTACATATAAAGATGGAGGGATAATAATATTGATTTATTGGCCTTTAGATTGTAATTCATTCATTTATGCATGTATAAGAGAAAAGATATAATTATTATCAGCATTCACATAACAGCTTAAAATATTGATAGACTTGCCATATGAGCTTAATCACCATTTTAACAAGGAAATAAAACACTAATTCAGAAAACATTAACCCAGGCATTATAAGCAAAACAATAATAATACTATTATAATAAAACTTTGTCCATTAATTTTGGTTTTTGACTAATATTCCACATGCCCATTTTTTATTTTAATTGTCTTCTACTCCTTACGCAAACCAGAAATTTTCTTCTCTGAATATGGTTTTTCAATTTCTCCAGAAAAATACTATACTTTTATAGTATTTTGTAATATATATATAGTATTTATACTTTAGCATACTGTACTTTTGTATAACCCACACTTTGTGATTTTTATCAGATAAATTAGCTATAGTTCAACCACTCCAACATTGTTTGCAACCATAAAATCAATACACAGATAAATGTCACTCTAATTCTCCTTTAATTTTTCTTCAGTCACTCAAGGCTTATATGCCTTTCTTATACATTTTTGATAGTTTTTGTTGTTGTTGTTTTGTGTGTGGTGATAGTGAAGATCCAATTTCATTTTTCTGTGTACAGATACCAACCTAGTGTTTCTCCTACTGTTTGTTGATGAAACATTCTTTTCCCCACTATAGACTCCTGATACCTTTGCCAAAAATGAACAGGCCATAAATCCTTCAAATAAAATGCTGGGAGTATAACAATAAACAAACAAATAAATAGTGAAAAAACATCCTATAAGCTGTGAGAAAATATTTAGCTACAACAAATCTGATGAAACGATAGTATCCACCATATTTGAATGCAAATGTTACATTTTGTCCCATCCACCTGTTTTTAAACACCTGGCAGCTGCTTCACAAAAAATTGACTCAAAAGTTTAATATTAATTGTAAATGATTGGCTGATAGCTCAGGCTTATTACTAGCCAACTCTTACACTTAAGTTAATTCTTAAATAATTATATTTAAATAATGTAAACAGAGACTTAACTTTTATTTCCTGTTTGTCTGGACCAGAATAATCACACAGAAACTATATTAATTATAACATTGTTTGGCCAATGACACACACAGATTTCTAGATAGCTCTTATATTTTAAATTAACCCATATCTATTAGACTATGTATTGCCATGTGGCCAAAGTGTTACCTCATTTTCTACATGTCTTGTTTCCTTGGCTGTCATCTGCTTCATTTCACCTACTTTCTATATATCTCTCTTTGGACTCTCTGCCAGGCTTTATTCTGCTAAGCCATTGGCCAAAACAGCTTTATTCATCAACCAATAAAAGTAATACATATACAGAAGGACATCCCACATCAACATAATTCTTATCTATCCTTAGCCATGCTGTTTGGTACATTTACTCAGTATGGCATCCTCATCTTGCTCCCTCTGAGTCTGCTGGTGACTTCTGATTCTGCCCTTCTCCCTCCTATCATCTTTAATTTTTATTTATTTATTTTTTATTCTGACTCTACTTCCACCTATACTTCCTACGTGGCTACTGGTCAATCAGCATTTTATTAAACCAGTTCAAGTGACAAATCTTCATAGTATATAAATATGCAAAAGGATTTTCCACAGCATTTGAATGCTTTCAACAGCTCAATAGGAGAGAAACTGTGTTCAATAGTTTTATTATGTTAATTTGACACCAGCTAAAGTCATCTGAGAGGACGGAATCTCAATAAAGAAAATGTTTTCATAAAATGGGGTTGTAGGCAAATCCTACAGGGCCTTTCTTAATTAATTATTGATATGGGAGGGTCCATCCCATTATGAATAGTGCTGTTCCTGGGCTGGTAATCCTGGGTTCTATAAGAAAGTAGGTTGAACAAGCTATGAGGAGCAAGTTAGTGAGCAGCAGACCTCCATGGTCTCTGCATCAGCTTCTGCCTCCAGGTTCCTGTCCTGTTTGAATTCCAGTCCTAACTTCCTACAATGAAAAACAGTGATACAGAAATGTAAGGCAAATAAATCCTTTACTCCCTAACTTTTTGTCATGGTGTTTCATCACAGCAATAGAAACACTAATCAATACACAACCCAAATTGAAGGTATTAAAACAAAGACCTCAAAGAAGTACAAAAGAATTACTTCAAATTATAATTTCTTGTGACACCGTACACATTCTTTCTTCTTAAATGCTGTTTTGTCTATGAAATGCCCTGAGGCAAGAAACATCTTCTTTTAAGATGCCGGAAGCCCCCTCCCCACTTTTTGAGTATCCTAGCCATAATGATACCTTTTAAAACCCTTCTTCATTCTTTCTAACCCACATTAAGTTCTTCCCATCATTACTTTAATTAAATCTCTATAAAAATAAATTTTAATATTTACTTTCATCAATCTTTATAAATGATTGTAGGGCTTTCTACTATTGGTTATTGATAATATTTCTTATATTATGAGTTTTCTAGGAAACAGATTTTACTTTATGGAATATGCAACATTTTCAGTTGCTTAATCTAATAATAGTTGTGACATTTTCTTATGTTAAGTTTTATATTATTTATAGTTAATTTTCCTTTACCAAGTAATTAAGTTAAGACTGTATTTGTTTAATAAAATAATTTCAACTTATGTATTTTTGATCTTGGAAATCATAATAAGATTGTCTTGGGTCTTTAACATTTTAAACATTGAAATAACTGGAACCTGAGAAAGTAAATGGTTACGTCTTTGATAATATTTTAATTTCTACCTCCTCACTTTATTGAATATTTTTCTTCTGATTAGAATTTTTGGCTATTTCATTGACAATAATTAAGTTTTCACACAGAATAAAATAATCAAAGAAGAAAAATCTTATCCAAACACAACAAAACTGTATGTGGCAATGCTCATATAGGTAGGTCATATTAGAGGGACACAAATACCTTCTAAGTGGAGCATATCTTGTTCATATGGCCTAGGAAGTTGGAGAGAAGTGACATGTGGCATACAGACTATGCTCAGAAATCTGAGCTCTGTTTTTAAATGAGCTGAATTCAATCTTGCACATACACATACAATCTTGCATACACACACACAATTTTCTGTGAATTGCATATGTGTTTTGACCTTATTCCCCTCAGTCTTCCAATTCAACTCATCCAAGAGCCACATACTTTCATTCTCATCCAACATTATGTTATTTTCTCTTCACTAGGGCTAATTTGTCTTACTTGTGTTATCCAAACAGTTTGGATGTGTGGTTGACCTATACTTTTTGAAAAAACTGAACCTTCCCTCTACAGCTAAGAATTTCCAATAGTTCCTACACTAGGGGTAGAGCCTTCTGCCAAACTCTATTCTCCCTGATTGGATTTAGTCTGGTTGAGTCTTATATATGAATATTACAACTACTGTAAGTTCATATGAGACAATTCCCTGCTGTATTCAGAAGTCACTGTTTCTTCATCGGTATTTTTAGGCACTGGCTCTTACACTACTTCTTCCCCCTCTTGTTCTATTATCCCTGACATGTGGAGGAAGGAAGATGGTTTGTGGCCTCTTATGCTCTGCACCTTGACCAGTTGTGGGTCTCTGTTGATCAGTATCTACTGCAAACAGAAGCTGCTGTGTTGAGGGTTGAAAAATGCCTTATCATATTAGAATAATGATCAGTCATTGGGAGTTGGTTTACTCTCATGTCTGTCTTGCAGAATCATTTTAGTGGGTTCTCTCCTAAAATGTTTAAACACACACACACAAATGCAAACAAATGAATCAAAAATTTGTCTTTAAAGCACTCGACAATTATGTTAATTATCTGAAAGTTAGGGTGAAATTATGCTTTGCATTTGGCCTTCTCAAGGAGTACTTAGGGTGCCATCCAGAATGCTTGCTCACTCCACTGTAGATAGGGCCATGTAGCATGGTGATGAAAAGCCAGCAATCTTGCTCTGGACTTTGTGAAGATGTCAACTGTTGCAAAACCATCTTTGTTAACAATGTTCACATCCTGTGCTTCAAATTCCACAGCTGCTAAATGGGAGTATAGAGAAGAATGACTGTGATAATCACTATGACATTGACTAATGTGTGGACCAAGGAGAACAGCAAATAGACAGCAGTTATTATCATCTCCTAAAATACTTATTTGTAATCAATGTAAACTTATAAAATAATAGGACATATAGGAGTCAATAGCCAGAGTGAGGCTATGAAAAATGTCAAAACCTTTGTTTTTCCAAAAAAAGCATCTCATGAAGAACAAGTCAAATATTAAGTAGTTTTCAGATTCAGAGGTAAATTGAGGATAAATATATTGATATTAAAATCTGGAGAAAAACACTCCAAAAATAAATTGTTAGTTTTTCCCATTACATTCACTGAGTTAGTTTTTCCCATTACATTCACTGAGTTGGAACGTCTGTTTTCATGATTAAAAATAAACTAATTTCCTTACACAATACATTTTTATGGAACACCAGGAATTGAGAAAAATAATTGATTCATGTTTCAGTTAATCTCCTAAGTAAATTATATACAGTCATTTCTATATGAGAGCACACTCTCTAAAGAAGGAAAGCTCAGTTGTGCTTGGAAGAGGGACATATAGACATAGTTAAAGGGACCTGGTGAGGGCATTGTGAGGAGTTTGACAGGTGTCTTAAAATCTTTATTGATTTTCTATTTTAATAGTGTAACCTGACTTAAAATAAGACCACTTGCAAGATTATACTTTCATTGATTTAAAAATTCTGACTTTTATATTTAATATTTTATATTTAATAATGTTTTCTCAAAATACTAAAGATAGGATGCAGAGGTAATCTTCTTGGTGATCAGACTTGCAGGAAGCAGTAACCAGAATTCAAGCAAAGATTTTGGAGATGTCAAAGTCAGGTCTCTACCTGCTTCAACCAGAGCCTTGGTCCATAACTGCTTTACTCTGCCATTTTGAAATACTTTAATGCTCAGATCAGATTTTCAGGATTCTGACCTCTGAACCTAAACTTGTCTTGACATCCCAATTAGAAATTATGGGTTCCTGATTTACCTGATTTTAATGTATTTGCTACTTTGAAATCCTGACCTCAAAATTTCCAATTGCAAGCAGCCTGACCTTCCCCCAATTCCCGACTTGTGTTTTGTAATTTCTTCTACTGCTTGATAAATTGCTTTGCAGGTTATGACATATGCATAATTAGCATAGAAATTGTAGAGACTTTGAATATGATCAAATTGCATGGATCGTATTCAAAACACATGAAACTTGTGGTTATATAAATGAAAGTGAATAGTTAAGTCCCTTTTTTACTATATTAGACCCAGTTAGTTAAACTTTCATGCATTTTGCTACAGGTATGTTTCTGTCTGATAAATGCACAATTTGCTAAATATAAACCTTTAAAAGGTCTGATATTTACCATAGTTTAGAAGTATAAAATTGGCTTGTCACAATATCCTATGTTTATACTGAAGGAAGAAACAAGCTTCTTGTATCAGGGATAGGATGTATATATTACTGGCAGAACTGCCAGAACAAATATATGCATTCATTGGTTGTATTTTAGTTCCCTCAAGGTGACGTTCTGGGGCTTTATGTGTATATATTAATGTAGTGGTTTGAGCCACAGGGAAGGAACATTCAAAGTAAGATGAACCAAGGTTTCCTTAATATCTTCTATCTTGGTGTTTTCACTCTCTTACAAGAATGCAGAGGAGGATTGACCTGAACTATTTCCATCAAATGAGATATATCTAACTTTAAGAAGGATATATATGGATATATTAGCAGTTAAGTCAATGCTAACCAAGCTATAACTACAGAGGTTAGATATAGAGGAAGAGACAGAAAGATTTCCCTAGGAAAGAGATGTAAAATAGATAGCTATGAATGGATGGGAGATGGATGGAGACTGGAATGGGAACATCAGCTAGGGAAAAGGAGGGAAGAAGGGGGCAAGGGAAGGAATACAGAGAGAAACAGCTAAAATAAAGGGCCACTTAAGGGGCACTATGGAAATCTAATACAATAGAAACTTCCTAAAATGTATACGTAAATGACAGCAATCTAAATGAAATCACCAAATAAAGAAGGAAGTAGAGTGCCATTTGGTCATCTCTTATCACCAAAGGAAGCTTCTAGTACTGGAATTAGGTTACATCTAATTGAGTTGTTGGCCAAAAGAGTCCATGGAATCCCCAAACTCTCAAAACTGCTATCAAGACTCTAAGATGCTCTCCACCAACTGACAGCATGACCCATTGATGAAGGCAGCATCCAGATAACTCATTAAACATGGAGAAGTTGAACTGATGCCTACATAGACCCTTCACCCCTACTCTTTAGCACTGTTGGTAAAGGAAGGTACTCTACATACTACCAAAAAAGGAATGTAAATACCAAACCAGTCAGAAACCCTATGATCGACAATGGTGTCCTTCTAGGGCAATGTTGGTACAATGCTTGTAGAATACAAGCAAGTGTAACCAACCAATATCTGATTTGTCTTAAGGCCCCCTCAGCCACGAGATGAAACCCATACTCATCATGAAACCATGCCTGGGTGATTGAGAAACTGAGACTAGATAACCCAGAGACAGAGGGTAATACAAAATACTAATGTTGTAAAAAAAATTAATTCTGTTGACAAGGGCATAGGTGAGCCATGGGAGACCTGGCCCCATTCATCATCTGCCACATGGCAGTATGGATGGGAAATATGACTTGAGGTCAGAAGAGCAGGAGAGCTGCTCCAGCCAGCTGCAACACTTTGGAGAACAGGCCCTGCATCTCTCTTGGGCAGCACAACAGAGTCAACCCTGTTGGCGGAGGTGCGGGAGAGCAAAGGTGTGAGTGTGAAAAAGTTGTCACCACTACTCCACCGTCAGGGGGTGTGGGCAGGGGAGAGATGCTCCTCTCTTTCCCATCACCCCTCACCACCTGCTGATACCAGCTGCAGCACTAGGGAAAGTGGGCCATGCACCTCACCTGGGCAGTACAGCAGAGCTGACCCTGTTGGCAGAGGTGTGGGTGAACCAGCCTCGAAGTTGTGAGCATGGGAATGCTTTACCCATTATTTGTCAGGGGTGACATGGCAAGAGAGAGATCTTGCCCTCCATCAATACCTGGGGCAGGTGGAAGAACTGTCCCCATTTCTGTTAGGTGGAGGTACAGCTCAGGGAGAGATTCCCCGCTCCGTCCTCAGGTGGGAGAGCTGACTCTGAGGTCATAAGAGCGGGAGAACTGTCCCTGCTCTGTATCTGCTGCAGTTCTGAGAAGAGTGACCCCTACACCTCGACTGGGCAACACAGTAGAGTTGACGCTGAAGGTCTACGTGTGGGAGAACCTACCCTGAGGATGTGAAAACTGGAGAACTGGCCCCGCTCCTTGCTTTTAGCTGCAAGGGGTGAACTAGCCAGGGCTGGAGAATTCAACCTGGTGATGTGTAGGG
>LOJH01049863.1:351-13133 GCA_001685095.1 Ellobius talpinus
GGGCCCCTTGAACCTCTCTCTTCTGTGTCCATTTTATAGATGCGGAGACTGGAGTTTGAAGGCTTTGAGCTAGCTGTCTCGACCGAGCCTGAAGGGCTGAGGTCTGTGTGACTAATCCCAAGCTCTTTAGCTCCCATTGCTCTGTGCCACGGTTTACCGTCTCTAGGTGTCTGTCCTGACCTCAGTCCTTCCCTCCTGCCCTGGTGCTAAAGGTAACTCTCAGAAGCACACATCTCACTTTGTCACTGACAGATGCTGAGGCTCATTTCTGAGGTTCTAGCTCAGTTGGTGACTGGAGGAGTCACATGACCAGCACTCAGCATCCCAAAGCATGTGTTAGCTGTGTGGTGAGGGGGAAGTTGAACTATAGGAAGCTTGGAGTAAATACTGACGCACGGAGAGATGAGCACTTGTATCCCCACTGGATCCCAACAGAGCTGGGTGTAGCATGAAATCTAATTAACTTAATAATAACCCAGAGTCAGATATCAGAGAAGTAAAGGAGCCAGCCACTAGAGAGACTTTTTATCTCTACTGAATCCTCAGACCAAGGAGGGCAAGATAATGTCTCCACAAATCCTCAGGCTGGATGGGCTGAACTCCTGTCTCCTCCTGCCTTATATTCCTCTCTCTGCCCAGACATATCCCTCCTGTCTCCACCTCCTTAGTGTTAGTATTAAAGGCATGTGACTCCCAAATACTGAGATTAAAGGTGTAAGCCACCTCCGCTCTGTTTTCTGTTTCTCTTCGAGACTAGATCAATCTAGTGTAGGGTGGCCTTGAACTCACAGTCTGCCTCTGCCTCCCAAGTGCTGGAACTAAAAGTGTGGCCACCACTGCCTGACCTTTAGCCTGATCTTCAGGCAAATTTTGTTTGTTAAATCACAAACAAAATGTCACCACTGGGTGTGTGGTGAGCATGAACAGACAGGCCAATGAAGGTCCAGACAGAGGGCTGGTCTTTTGGGCTCCCTACATCCTAAAGGATGCTAGTTATTTCAGAACATTTCAAATGCATAATTTAGCGATTTGAACTCTCTGGCTCCAGCCGTTCGTTGCCCATGTCCCCTGCCCCTGCCTTGGCACTGCAATGCACTGTCACGGACATAGACCTGTTGCTCACGTTAATCCCAAATGCCCATTGTATGGAGCAGTAGATCTGGGTTAGGCTTTGTGCAGATGGTAGGAGGCCCCTGCAGGCCGAAAACACTTTCTAGTCCATCTGAGACGCATACTCAGGAGAGAATCCCTTCACAGTGCAGAGTAGCTCACATTGTCTGTGAACCCCATCACACCGTCTTAGACACGTCTGCAATAAAAACTTTCTTCTCTTAGGTTGCAGAAATAAAGCCTTCCTGCCTGTGATGATCAAATTCCAAAGCTAGCAGGGAAATTCTCTCTTTAGGTAGAACTATACATACACCAAAGGATCTATACAGGACTGTTTATGACTGTATAATATAGAATAGCTAAAAATTTGAGATAATCTTAACAACCATTCATAATGTAATTGGTAAAGAATGGTGTATTATAAATTGAACTTACATGAAGCCAGACAAATAAGCCAGCTACAGAAGGTTGCTTTCACATGGATTTTTTAAAAAAGATTTATTTATTTTATGTATATGTGTGTGTGCCTAAGTGCATGTAGGTGCCCATAGGGATCAGAAAAGGGCATCAGATCCCTGTAGAACTAGAGAACCCAACATGGGTGCTGGAAACTGAACTGGGGTCCCTGTAAAAGCAATAAGTGCTCTTAACCACTGAGCTGTGTCTCTGGTCCCATGATTTATAAGAGAACATTCATCAATAGTGGTAAAGTTCTGCGTATTAGCTATACTTGAGGAGGAGAGGTCAAACGGCATCTTCCATGGTGGTGGAGAACTCTGACTTCAGGGGTGAGCGATGGCACTGAAGTTTGCTCCTTCTTGGGTAAGGTCCTCTAACCTGTTCCAAGTGAATCTGGGTGAGGCTGCCCAGATCCTGCGATGGGGCACGTGAGTGAGCATGGAAAATGGCATCTTAAATAGCTGGGTATTGACTCCACTGATCAGAACCCACCAAGTTATTGATTCTGCAAATAAAATCCCATGGAAATGCTGTGTGTATAGATGCACACGGACTCTCCTGGCAGCAATACTAGATCTGATGAAGAGCCGGCTGTCACAAACGGCCAGAGGCCACTCCCATCCAGACCTTACCTCACACGGTTGCCTCGGCCATCATACTTCAGGATGAATTTGAAACAGAATTTTACTGCATTTCTCTTTATCTGGCTGGTTTTGGTAGTCCACGCTTATGAGACACTTATAAGCAGATACTGGCCCGTTTTCAAGCTTAGGAGCTACAACGCACCAATTAACTAGAAAGGCTTGAGTTTGGAGAGGCTTTATTTTACCATGCAGAATGTTTGAGCCATTTCTCAACACAGGCAGCGCCTGAGAGCTTCAATAGCTCCAATAGCATTACTCCCACGGTGGAGCCTCTGCCATCAGGAGAGGCTCCGCAAACAACAACAACAAAAAGCATTATGGCGCTTCTTCCTAATTATGTCTCTCTCTCTAAATATCTAATTATCGTTGAGAACAAATTGCATGTTACAGAGATAATATTATGGAGAACTGTTAATCTGTTTGGCTCTTGCTTTTGAATTCCTGTGTCAGTGCTGCAGCTGCTGGAGCAGAAACTGTTGCCACCTGGACACTTCATTACGGTTTCATATTTAAATGCAAACTGCTGGTGACAGGTTCATTCGATGGGCTTGGCTACTACGGCCGCCATTATGTATGGGGGGGATGCAGATTTTCCAGGTCTTCCAGGTAGCCGGGACTAGTGAACAATTGAGCCCTGAGAAGGACAGAGTTGCCAGAGAACAATGGGAATAGAGAAATACCAATAAGGTGACAGTGAAGTTGACTTCTCTAATTATTCTTTCCTTTATATCCAGGCACAAAGGTCTACAGCTTTTTAAAAAGTCATATTCCTCACTAACTACGTAAGGTTTCCTTAATAAATGCTGATCCAAAAAGTACACATTCCCAAAGATTACCTGATAATTGCACCTACAGTAATATGCTTAAAGCTAATTAACATTCAAGCTTCACTTTAGAGAATAGAAATTACTGGGTACTTATCCCATAATTACATCTGTGTACACTCTCTATTGTAATCCACGGCTTTAGCTATATAATTAAATGACGAACAGTGACTGTGTAAGTAGGGACTACTTCTGTAAAATCTGTCTTACCCAAAAAATAAATAAATAAATAAATAAATAAATACACAGATTCAAAGAATCGCATCTCATTTGGAATTCCATTGTTCCCAAGGAGATTGTCTAGCACGTCAGCAGTGGTTCCTCAAGGGGGGAGGGTGCCGCACCCGTCCTCTGCCTGGGAAGCTGCCCGTCGTTGTTTTTCTCACCACTGGGGCTGAGTTGTGCTAAGCAAATCTTACTTTTTTTCCCCTTTTGGTGCACATCAGATAACAAACACTTCCGAGTCATCTCATCAGATAAGCTATTCAATCCAGTAGGTTTGTGTCACCTGCTTTGTATTCAGAGTCTTTAAAAAAATGTTTTTATCTGGTCAGAGCACAGATGAAAATTCACTGGAAAAGGTCCAGTAAATATTTTTAAAACATACAGAAAAATGATAGAAAATATATATAATCTGATAGTAGTGTTAACTCTTAGTTTTATTTGGTTGGAATCTTTTAGACGAGACTCTCACTGCACACAATGGCACACACGTATCATACACCACATCCTGCCTCTTTAAATTATATTCTGAACATTTCAACTTGGTATTTTTCTTAATATGTATTGTAACACTGGTGGTACCTAATTTGTGTAGCAATTTTGTTTGGTTTTTGTTTATCTATGTGTGTTTTGAAATGTGCAGGTGCGTGTGTGTTGCAGGTGTGTGAGCACATGTCTGCACATACATGTGGAGACCAGAGGGCAGGCTGTTGTTGTTCCAGAGGAGCTGTCAGGGGTCTTCTGTCCCCACCTCCCCAGAATCGGAGCGGCAAGTGTGACAGCCACTTACATGGGAGCTCTGCCGGTTGGCTAGGGAACTGGACTTGAGTCCTCGCACCTGTACATCAGAGCTCTGCCGGTTGGTCCATCTCTCCAGTCCCTGTATCCACTTTTTGGGTTTTTATTTTCAAGGTTTTTTTCTTTGTTAGTGTGTATGTGTTTGTGGGCACGTGTGTACCTGTGGATACAGGGTCCCTTGGAGGCCGGAAGAAGGCGTCGGTTCCTTTCAAGCTAGAGTCGTGTTCGGTTGGCAGCTACCCAGCATGGGTGCTAGGAGCAGAACCCTGGTCCTCTGAGGAAGTAGCGAGCACTCTTAGCCTCTGAGCCCTCTCCCAGCCCTGGGAATACTTCCTTGGTGGTGATTTGTCTTGGTGTTCTCCATTAACCACTATCGTTTCACCATGTGGCTCATGACGGTTCTCTAAAAGAATATACATGCGTGTTTCTGGGACAGCGTAACAATGGTCATCCATTCCCAATACTGGCTTGTGACGAGTCTAGTATCTGAGCCTGCTTCTGTGAGAGTGGGCGACTTGATGGCTTCTGAAGATTCTAGTGTCTGAGCCTGCTTCTGTGAGAGTGGGCGACTTTGATGCCCTGAGCTGATGAGAAAAGGCGGAGGTCACCTGATGCGTCACTTGCTTTGCACTTGCTTCCACTGGATGACCTCATGGTGTGCCGGACAGGTGGAAGCTCAAGCGGAGGAGAGAGGCGGCTGGGCGGAGATGACACATGGCAGTGGTAAGCCGTAGCCAGACCTCAACAACTCGAGGAGGTTAATGCCGTGTGTGCACAGCCGGCAGAACCAAAGGTTTACGAGTATCACGGGGACACCAAATTAGTGCTGTTCATTGAGTTTCGTTTGTAAATGTGTCTAACATGTAGATATTTTACATTTTAGGGGTAAAGAACCATAATTACCATGTAATCCCATACTTTGTCAGCGTTCAGGGGCGTGCTGGCTGGTTTTGTGTTTACCTGACACCAGCTATAGTCATCTGAGAGGAGGGACCTTCAATTGGGAAAAAGCCACCATTAGATCAGGCTGCAAGCAAGCCTATCAGCATTTTCTTAATTAGTGTTTGTGGAGGTCCCAGCCCACTGTGGGTGGTGGTCCTGGCTCCTATAAGAGAGCAGGCTGAGCAAGCCATGGAGATCCAGTAAGCAGCTCCCTTCCATGGCCTCTACATCAGCTCCTGGCTCCGGTTCCTCCTCTGCTTGAGCTCCTGCCCTCACTGCTTTTGAAGATGAACTGTGCTGTGGACCTGTGAGGGAGGGAAATAAACCCTTTCCTCCCCATATTGCTTCTAGCCAGGGTGTGTCACCGTAGCAGTGGTGACCCTAACCAGCACAGAAGGTGTACAGTCTTCCCTCTAGACGGATCTGTGTGTTTGCTGCTGTTTCATCGTGACATCCTATGCATAGATTTAGATACAAATTTAACACATTCAGGATAAACTGTTTCTTTAGAGACATTTCTGAGATATTAAGGTTGCTGCCAAATGTTACAAACAATCTGAAGATTTTACATTCCTACCAAATATAAGGACATTCTTCAGGTTACTCTTTCTTCCTTTATTTTGGTCTTTGGTTTTTTGTTTGTTTGTCATTTGTTTGGGGTACTTTCTGTCCTTGCCCACTTGCAGATGGTTACGGCATCCGTGCCATGTAGGTTTGTCTGTCTCCTACCTCTCCAAGCTTAGGTGCTCAAGGCCAAACATGAGCAGATTCAGTTTCTGATGAACTCTCCTATTAGAAGGAAATCTTCACACGCTGGCAGGTCCCTGCACCCTCTTAAAAGGGCAGTATACTAACCACCTCCACCTCCCAGACCAAATCACATCCTAATCCTAACCGTCAACCGTCAGGGTTAGATCTTAACATGTGAGTCTCAGGAGCACTAAATTCAGACCATAGCATGGGCTTCATGTTTTGTTTTGTTTTGTTTCCTGAAATCAGTTCCTTACTCCTGTTTTTCTTGTCCCGGCGTCTGACCGAGCCATCTGCTTTCTTCTGTTGTGTCCCCCATTCTAATGTTGCCGCCGTGTTCACTGACGTTTGTTCTCTCAAGTGTCATCACCTGTCTCTGGACCCTGTGTAGCATCCTCCTAATGAGCCCCGTCTTCTGTTCCTAACTAACATCATGGTTTCCTATCTTCTAGAAACAGCAGAGCAATCTTGGATGCGTACATAGGATCATTTTACTGACTTGCATAAAACATCCTCATGACCTTCCATGGCCTTGATAATGAAGATTAACATGTGCAGCCTGTTGATTGAGATATCAACACCCTGCCTGACTGCTAGGGCCATGTTCTCAGTGGAAGCAATTGCTTCATACCTAGCCCCTCGTCACCTGGCAATTTACCTGTTTAGTTCCTCCTCTTCTTACGATGCTGGCTTGATTATTTCTTTCTCTAAGCACCCTCCCTGACCTTAGGTTAGGTCATTCCCTATTCTGTCATCCCACAATTTACCTCTTATTCCTAGCGTATCTGTCACCGTTAGGACTCAACATTCATTTCTGTGATTCTGGATTAATATCTATTTCCTTCTCTGACATTTAGCCCTGGGAAGG
Organism: Ellobius talpinus; assembly: GCA_001685095.1. Lineage (NCBI taxonomy): Eukaryota > Metazoa > Chordata > Mammalia > Rodentia > Cricetidae > Ellobius > Ellobius talpinus. The sequence continues at coordinate 6,969 of LOJH01049863.1, forward strand.
CATGACTTTCTTCCTCTACACTAGTCCTACCATGTCATTTAGTGCTATATGGGTGATGGCCTGTGTGCCACAGGTTGTACCAGAAGCTGCTCTCCCTCCAGTCATGAGCACCTTTCATTGAACTGGGTTCCTTCTACTCTGTTGTCAAATAGCTCACTAACACCTGAGCCAGACAAAAACCACATGGTTTTCCCAGATGAAGCCCCCCTTACATACTTACTTAGAATCTGTTAATAGTCTATAATAGTTATTATTACCTCACATATTTCTGCCTGTGTATAAATCCGTGTAAGGAACCATTTGCTGCCACAAAAGATAAACAAAGATGTAATTTTGCTCAGTTTCATCCTTTGACTGAGGGTTTAGGTACCCTCTGTCTTCTCCTATTTGCTTGCCTGTGGTTGACAAGGACGTCTCCGAACATAATGACACTTCACCATCTTGGACATGCAGTCCCAGAAATGCCATGTCACTTGTTCTGTTCATTGACTAGAAGCTATCCTGTGATACCATCTACTTTAATGAAATAGTGAAAGATCATGTTTATATGTGCTCAGGATACACATAGAATCAGATGTGTGTGTGAACTAGAGACTTCTACACTCATGAAATAGTGAGAGATCATGTTTCCATGGGCTCAGGATACACATAGATTCAGATGTGTGTGTGACTGCATTGCGAGAGCACAGGATAGGGAAACCACACTTCTGAAGAGGACACTCAGCGAGGAGACCTTCCCGAATGTGAGCAGCACGGTCTGTAGGAGAGGAGCCCTGGCAGGATAGAAGAGGATGGGGCCAGAAGGAAGGCCATCGTCACTGCTGGTCTATCTTTCTGCTTCCCGGTGGCAATTACGTGAGCTGTGTTTCTCTGCCCTCACCATGTGATACTCTGCCTTTCCACAGGCCATCCCTCTATGCCAAAGCTTCGGAACCCCTTGGGTTGTTCCCGTCAAACATTTCGCCCACAGCAGCAAGCCTGACCACGTCAGGATAAGTCCGAGTCACTCCTGCTGTGGTGTGATCACCTCTGACCTGTCTGACAATTAGTCCACATTGCCAGCTGCATGGGTGGTTGGAGACTTGAGAGGATCAAAGCAGCGAGGGGGTAGAGGCAAGGTCAGAGCAGCACTGGCGGAGGACTGACCCAGCCCATCGCGGTTTTTCCCCTGCAGACAGATTTGCGCCGTGCTGACTCAGTGTCACCCCCAGAAGGTGGTTTATGTGATGCCGTGGTTTTCTATGCTGAGGTGACATTAAAAGTTTCAGAAAATGTGTGTGTGCTCGGCTGCATGTGGATGTTTTACATCTCCTCTCCTGCGATAATTCTCTCAACAGTTGTGCAGCGTAGGCATTCTTAGCTCCGTGCTCCATATATCTTGATTTGGACCCCATGGCTCCTGGCTATTTGTCTGCCCTAAAACCTGTGTGCCAGCTCTCAGCTCCATGCCACAGTGTATGAAACACCTGAATATGTATCGGTGTTGGGAATGAGTACTTGAAAGTGACATGGTAATCTGCCCATTGCGAGCCCCCAGCCTAGTCTTTAGAAGTAGACTTCACAGAAGAGCACAATGGAGAATTTTGCTAAGATGACACCCAAATTCGAAAGACCATGTGTAATTAATGAGTAACATTCTAATGCCAAGATGATTTTCTCCAATTTACCATTGTTACTTTAGATCAGTTGGTGTGGGGGGGGGAGTAAGGTAAGGACAACATGGGATATTTTCCAGCTAAGACAATGGTCACTAAGTCTCTGTCCCTTTGATATAGACACTCACCCATGTTTGTAGAAATAAGCTAGTTTGGAGCTTAATTTTAAATATAGTCAAAGCACCAAATTGTGAAGGTCCCTATTACTGGAAAACCATAGAAATTTCCAGAGACCCTTTTATCCCTGTGCGCCCATCGCTGTCGGGGGCAGAATCAAAGCACACAGAGTGAGTGACAATCTGTGTTATGCTGAAAGTGTGGAACTATTAAGGATAGAAAAAGAAGTAGAGGGATCCCATTTCTCACCAACTCTAACATGGTTAATTTTTAAAGCTATTTATTGAACACGAAAGCACTAGATTGAGCACTTAGGAGTCCCCCACTCCCATCCATCTCCTGTATTCATCATGTCTGTGCTGAAATGTGCAGAAAGGGTCTTTGTGCGCTCATGGCGCCTACGAAATGGGATCTTTTTTCTCGGTCATCTTTTGAAGATTGCTGCTACCTGTTATTTCACGTTACTCGTTTCCAAGTTCAATTGGTTTACTTGCTACAGGAAAAGATTGTTTAGGGAAATGTACACTTTCTATTTCTTTTAATGGCTTGTGTTATGATATGTTTGATAGTTCATGAAGGACACTGTCAGGTTTGGAGAATGAGCTAATAAACATTAGGTACTAAGAAATACAGCCCCATAATGATGCCTACTTCTATGCAGAGGTATTTTATCAGCTTAATGGCACCTTTTAGTGCCTGACACCTCGGTTTACAGGTTTGCTCAACGGCCTGTTTGCCTCTGTGCCAAATTAGTGTTGAGGGAGGTTTTCTGATGAGAAGAATGTTCAGTGTGGGGGTTAGAGTTATAGCCGTCTGGTTGGAGGCGGTCGCTCTGCTTTATCCCAGGTGGCACCTTTTACTGCCAATGCTAACGGGGGACCCATGAAATGCCTTAGAAACCATTGTTTGACTTGAAAGGTACAAATCAAGGTGTGTGGGCAGCCGAGGGCACCTTCCACCTGCAACATTCATGGGCATTTTCCTTTGCAAAATGTGTTCTACCTTCCCCAGATAAAAATAAACATATCATCTTATTTTAAACATACTCTTTTAGCAGCAAACAAGAGCTTGTCGTCTGGAGGAAAGCATCGCCATGCTGAGAGCCTGAGAGGTTGGTTAATGGGTGGAATCAAGATTGAGAGAACATTTGCAAATGAGAACACCAGGTCAGGGAGCAGAGCGCTGGAGACAGCGTTCTTGAACAGTCCAGTAGCCAGCACCGGTGTCGAAGCTATTGAAATTCATCCATAAAGACACTGCTTTGCTGTTCTCTTGGGAAATACACACTCCGGGAAATGAATAAGGAGATAGTCATCCTCGGTGTGGACAGTGGAGCAAGTTAAATTATGTAAGGAAGTTTCTCCTTGCTTGGAACAGTGGGCGACATGTAGTGACTCCGTGAATCATCTCTCAGTCATTCCTCTGACTTGGGTCCATTTATGAGGCTTTTATTCCTCAATTTTTTTATTTTAAAATTTGTCTTCAAACAATGGGCAGTCATTCCCTTCCTTTGTGTAGGAATTTGTTTCCTTGAAGTGAACAAAAGCTTTCAAATCTCACCCAAAGGGGAGGGGGGGGTGTTACTGGTGTTCTTTGGAACTGGCAGTGAAGTAGCCTAGACTGGGTGTGTGGAGCTTAGTGAGCTAGGAGTAAGTTCGCTTCCCACCTCTCACATTGATCGGCTGGCCTTGCACATTCTCCATGTTGTGCTGTGTAAATGGGGCACTGCATTATTAATTCAGCTCGGTGTTTGCAGAAGAGTGGTGCAGAAACACACACTCACAGAATGATAGATGCAGGGCAGAAAAACAGCCAACTCCATGGTACTTAGGAGTCAAGGGTGCGTTACTGTGAGTGGGGAAAGGGTCCGCTGCGTCTGCTGAAGGTCTGCTGTAGCAAGTGCCTCATTTAAACTCTGCTGGATGTGTCTGGGAAGATCACAGTACATCTGGGTCCTTCCACGGGTCATAGCATGCGTCCTACACAGTGGATCTGGACTGAATGAAGGCACGATTGGAGAATATTGTCACTACTGGGAACATGTTGACAGAGGTTTCTGTCCCACCCGGTCCCGCAGCCGTTCAGTCCCAAAGAAACACACAGAGGTCTACAGTAATTATAAACTGGCTGGCCTATTAACTCAGGCTTCTTATTAACTCTTACTTCCTACATTAACCACTAATTCTTGTCTTTGTTAGCCATGTGGCTTGGTACCTTTTATCAGTGAGGCATTCTCATCTTGCTTCCTCTGCATCTGGGTGACAACTGCAGACCAAGCCTGTCCTCTTCCCATAATTCTCCTGTTTTAGTTGCCCCACCTATATTTCCTACCTGTGTCTACTGGCCAACCCGCATTTTATTAAACTAATACAAGTGACAAATCTTTACAGGGTACAAGACCATTTTCCCACAGTAGGAACAGAAGAAAAATTAGCTTATTTTGCAAGCCTATTTGTACCTCTGTGTTGGAGTTGTAGCACTAATTTTATTTGTCCTACATTTTAGTGATATAATTAAATATTCCACAGACTAATAAGATGTTGGTTCATAAGTTATTAATATTAGAGTTGTACTAATCCTTTAGACTCCATCAGGACAGGTATATTTTAAAACTTGCTGCTAAGTTCTACCTGGACACGCTTGTTGTGGAATCTTGGGAGAAGAGGAGTTGAAGATCATGTTCTGCCAAGTACCAGTGCTCTGAGATCAGAATAATGAGGAACAGAAATGGATGGTGTGTGCTTGGCAGCTCAGACGGCACTGTTGACTACACAGAGTTTCAATGTATGGGTGGGAGCAAAGACTACATTTCAGGACAGTAAGTGAGATAGCAGAGGTGTGTATAAATGTGAGATGGTAGAGGTGTGTGTAAGTGTGAGATGGTAGAGCTGCGTGTAAGTGTGAGGTGGTAGAGGTGTGTGTAAGAGTGAGATGGTAGAGGTGCATGTAAGTGTGAGATAGTAGAGCTGTGTGTAAGTGTGAGATGGTAGAGGTGCATGTAAGAGTGAGATGGTAGAGGTGGGTGTGAGTGTGAGATGGTAGAGCTGCGTGTAAGTGTGAAGTGGTGGAGCTGCGTGTAAGTGTGAGGTGGTGGAGCTGCGTGTAAGTGTGAGGTGGTAGAGCTGCGTGTAAGTGTGAGATGGTAGAGCTGCATATAAGTGTGAGGTGGTAGAGCTGCGTGTAAGTGTGAGGTGGTAGAGCTTCGTGTAAGTGTGAGGTGGCAGAGCTTCGTGTAAGTGTGACGTGGTAGAGCTGCATGTAAGTGTGAGAGGGTAGAGGTGCGTGTAAGTGTGAGAGGATAGAGGTGTGTGTAAGTGTGAGAGGGTAGAGCTGTGTGTAAGTGTGAGAGGGTAGAGGTGCATGTAAGTGTGAGGTGGTAGAGCTGTGTAAGTGTGAGGTGGTAGAGCTGTGTGTAAGTGTGAGAGGGTAGAGGTGCGTGTAAGTATGAGATGGTAGAGGTGCGTGTAAGTGTGAGGTGGTAGAGCTGCATGTAAGTGTGAGGTGGTAGAGGTGCATGTAAGTGTGAGAGGATAGAGGTGCATGTAATTGTGAGAGGGTAGAGGTGTGTGTAAGTGTGAGATGGTAGAGGAATGTGTAAGTGTGAAGTGGTAGAGGTGCATGTAAGTGTGAGATGGTGGAGGTGCGTGTAAGTTTGAGGTGGTAGAAGTGCCTGTAAGTGTGAGAGGGTAGAGCTGTGTGTAAGTGTGAGGTGGTAGAAGTGCATGTAAGTGTGAGATGGTGGAGGTGCATGTAAATGTGAGAGGGTAGAGCTGTGTGTAAGTGTGAGAGGGTAGAGCTGCATGTAATTTGTGAGATGGTAGGGGTGTGTGTTAGACGTGGGATCTGTGACTCATTCAGCCAGCAGGTAAAGTGAAGAAGAAAAGGTTAGAGAACTTGATAGCATGTGGTTGTAGAGGACTCTGTGAAGGCTTTTAGAGTGTGTAAAGCTGAGAATAAAGAGCAAGGCTCTGCGTGTGCAAGCTGTGTAACCCGGGGCACCCAGTGACATGTAACTGAAAGAGGATTTGCTGGACATGGTTAAATGGATAGATAATATGTCCAGCAGCCTGGGTCTGTGTTTGCTGAGCACGCGATGTGTCTGCATAAGATCTGAGGGGCAGTCTGTGAGGGCTCAGCTGCTCCGCTCTAGAACCCAAGATCCACGCCATTCAGAAGGGAGGGGCTTAGCCCCAGAGACAGTGCTGGGTGTGGTGGGCTCAGTGCATGTATAGAGACAGGCACAATGTGTGTATAGAGACAGGAACATTGTGTGTATAGAGACAGGCACAGTGTGTGTGTATAGAGACAGGAACATTGTGTGTATACAGACAGGCACAGTGTGTGTGTATACAGACAGGCACAGTGTGTGTATACAGACAGGCACAGTGTGTGT
>LOJH01049864.1:0-12782 GCA_001685095.1 Ellobius talpinus
CTGAACTGGCCTTGCCCCACTATCACACTGATGATTATCTCGAATATCACCATAAACCTGGATATCTTTTCATTTGGTCCGATTTGGTCTGATTGGGAGTAATTGTATCGGCAGAGATCTCACTTTAGGAAAATATTCCTAACAGACTGGAAGAGTGTTGAAGTCATATGTTTGAGGGATGAAGAATTTCTGCCAGCCTGAAGAGGCAATGAATATCTGATAAGATGTTGGCTGACTTGATGCATCTTCCTGTCACCATCTCCTCCACGTCCTGGAAGTTTATTCAGTCATAATCGCCTCTCTGACTGCAACCAGACTTGGAGATCAATATTGAAAAGGACTCTAGCACTCCCATCTCTTTGGCAGCTGTTGAAAATTCCCTTTAAAGGGTCAACATTTAACATAAACCCTGCTGCAGTAAGTGCTTGGTAACTGGGAAGGTGGGGCATGTTGTGACTACTGCCATCTCCACCGTCAGCATCTCCCTTCTTGTGCTGTGACGGGCGGAAGGCACTACTTTGTTTTCCAGCTCCTCAGTACAGACATGAACATTCAGTTAGGTAATGAGAAAGGAAGGCATACTGTCTTGTAAGCAGAGATAGATATTACTGAACATGGGGAGGAGAGACCCTCTACTTTTACTACCACGAAGGTCAACTGCAGCCCTTAAGGCAGGCAGCACAAAGTTCCTAGGCTCAGCCTGAGCTTCACAGGGGTCAGGGATATACATAGTTTGCCATTGGGAATCTACCTTAGAGCATAGAGGGCAGGGGATCTGTAACTTCACGTGAAGCTAAATTCCTAGATCGAAAAGTCAATTTTCTAATCTCCTTAACAGGATTGTCTTAGTTTGTTTTCTCATGCTGTTATAATCTTGATGGCCAAAAGAAACTTTGGTAGTAAAGGGTTTGCTTCATCTTATAGCTTATATCCACCATAAAGGGGAGTCAGGGTAGGAACTCAAGGCAGGAACCTGAAAGCAGAAATTAGAACAGAAGTCATTTCCTGGATTGCTCTCCTTCCCTCCCCCAGGATAACCTGTCCAGAGTTGAGATTGCCCACAGTGGGCTGCGCCCTTGCACATTAATCATCGATTAGGAAAATGTCCTACAGATTTGCCTACAGGCCAATATGATAGAGGTGTTTTTCAACTGAGGTTTTCTCTTCCCAGATGAGATTGGCTGTTGTGAAGTTGGAAGAATCTAATCAGCACAGGGACCAAGCAATCTACCACAGCAGTCAAAACTCAGCTCTTTCTTCCTTCTTAGTGTGAGGACACAAGTCATCCCAGGAAGCCTCTGGACTTCCTTTGCCTTCTTTGGGTTTGTGGTGCTTTGTGACACCATTCTCTCTGTCTTAATTTATTGCCAAACCAAGAACATCAAACAATTTCAGTCAGATAAAAAGACAAACTTCTACCTCCCCATATCATGTGAATTCCAAAGTTTTTAGTCTGAATACTTTTAGTATTTAAAACCAATTTATTCTTTAGAAGCAGTGAAGAATATTACTAAAAATGGATTTTAGAGGATCATAAATACAACCCATGATCTTATCACCACATCTTGAATATATCAGTTCACATGGAATTGAATAATAGGCTTATGGGAGGAGAAAATGAAAATGGGCTTAGACTAGAGTTCAGCGGTTTCCTGCTGTGAGTGGTCCGCTGATTCCACAATCGCCCAGCCCAAAAGCATTGGCCTCTTGATGACAGCCTCAGCATCCACCGACCATACTAGCCTTAACTAGTGGCCTAAATCATCCAAATGTGTTCTCTGATCCATCACACCTCCTGCTTGCCACTTTGCCATGGTCTGTGGTTAAAGCTGTTTCTTCATTAAAAACAAAACAAAAGATTTCTTAAAATTGTCAACTTTCGGGTTTATCTCCAGGCCCACATATCTCCCATGTCTCACTGCACAGTCTGAGCTTTTGAGACATATGTTCCCAAAGAACATCTGGGCTGTGTCTACTTTTGTTTGAATGCTGTGTTTTTTCACAAGCGGGGGAGGGATTTTGATATCACACATAAAGTGACAAGGGTGAACTCAATACTTCAGAAGACCTTCAAGCTATTCCCAGAAAAAGATCACATGACCTTGCCAATGGCCAAAGTCATATGCTGAAATAGAACCCCCAAATCTTCCTGTCTGCTGGATTAAAATAAAAAGTTGTTTCGCATTATCTTTTCCAGCCTGACATGGCTCTGGTTGGATTGCTTCAGGGCTCTACCACACGAAGCAAGATGTCCCTTTCTATGGGAACCCTTCTTCACACTCCTTTTATTTTATAAAGGGAGAAACTGAGGTCAGAGTAAGAGGGATATTTTGCTTAATGTTAGATTATGATGTAGTTGTGAAAACCAAGGCTTAGACCTATGTCTGAGCTCAGCCATTTTTCAACTGTCACACATGTGTTCCTCCATTGACCACTTTGAGTAAGTCTCCTGTCTTTCTGAGTCCTGTCTTCCTTGCTTATCCATAAGATGGTATATCCTTTTCTATGTTGATCTCACAGGAATGTTGGGAGGGCCCATGTAGATAAGAAACTGAATAGAAGCTTTGTAAAACACTAGCGCCATGTTAAAATAAGACATTTATATTAAATAGCGTCATTTATTTAGCAAATGGGAAGATCTTACTGGAAAAGTCACATTTTATCATTCTGGATATAGGGCCAAGGATGGGGAGTGGCTAGATAGATACATTAAATCCTGCAGACCCCTTAGGATCAGCTCAAGAGTCTTATGTCAGAGAGTTATTTGGCATAACATTCAGAAGCAACACTTGGGAGCAAGGTGGTTTCCATGGAAACCTCCATCCTTCATTCTTCTCACCAAGAAGCTACAGGTTTGCAGTTTACTGAAGATATTCCCCAACCAGCTCCAGTCAGTGTCCACTCACCCTGAAACTCATAAATCTCTCATTGAAGCTGTCATTAGCTATTATATGAAATACCTGACACAGGCTAATTTTATAAACGAAAGAGGTTCATGCATCTCAGTTGTGGGAGGCTCAAAATTCAAACACATGCTGTGTGTCCTGCTGATGCCTTAGTTGAGTTACTGCATGGGGAGGTGCATCTGAGGGGACGTGTGGATCAACGCTCACATCTCAAGGCAGAAAGCATAGTGCTGAGTGGGTTTTCCCAGCAAGGCTATCATGAGTGGATTAAGAAAGGCAGTATAAAGAATGTTTAAATCCTGAACCAATTCTGAGGGCACTCCTTCGTGATCCAAAGTCCCACCTGTTATCAGAGTTTCCAACCATTCCCTATTCCTTTTACCTCTAGTACCATGCCTCCAAATCTTGGGCCTTTAGGAACACTTGAGGATGCTGGTAATGTATCCAAACTACTTCATATGTGTGGAAACTTTCTGAGCTCTTACTCAAGTGAGAAAGTCTAAAATAGCAGATCGTATGGTCCGTTGCAGACGTCGTGAGTTCATCACAGAATAACGGATCATTTCATGCTTACTGATGCCAAGTCTGTAGAGTTGTTTTGATATGTATTATCTTATTTAGTCCTCACATCCATCTACAAGGAGGAACTGATTGTGTCCCAATTTTATAAAGAGACTGAATCTTAAATATGGAAAATCACACTGCTACTGTTACACAGTAAGAAATCTTTGTGGCAGGGGTTTGAGCCCAGATGGTTCTCACTCTGGGGATCATGCACACTAAGCAGTCACTAAACTTCTAAGGGGCCTTTTCAGGATTTAAGAATCCTTTTTGATGCTGATCACCATGGGCTTGAGGCTAAGAGATGATGAGACAGTCTCTTCCTACATTTAAATCCCTTAGGTTGACTTACTTTAAAGCATGTCTTTGCTTTGCCACAAATTTATATACTGGGTGCATGTGTAGTTTTCTCCTGTCATGATCGTGGTGTGTTTACTTGTGTGCACACATGCATGCGTGCACTTGTATTCTGTATAACATGATAATCTCAAGTTTCATACATTCCCCTGCAAATGACATGATTTTGTTCTTTTTGGATGAAGCAAACTCTATTGCATATCTATACCTTATTTTCTTTACCCATTAATCTGTTGCTGGGTATTTAGGCTGATCTCATATCTTGTACCATGTGAATAGAGTTTTAATAAACATGGACATACAGGTGTCATTATTGTACACTGACTTGGATACCTTTGGATATCCACACTGATTTTCATAGTGGCTGGAATATTTTACATTACCACCAGCACTGTATGAGGTCCCACCTCATCCTTGTCAGAGTTTTTGATAGTTTGATTCCTTAAGGATATGAAAGGTATGAGACTTGTCACGTTGCTGTGTTATAAGCAAAGAAACCAATACCCAGAAGTCACATTACCAGCCAGTAAACTGAACAAGTCCTCAAGCCTGAAGTCTTTCTTCAAAGTGCCTTCTATTTCAGTCTAACATTGAGAAATGCCTATACCATTGCTCCTTCTACAATACTGGGTATATCTTACTCAAATGTGTCAGATGAAATCTGAGAGTAATTGTGTGTTTTAACGTAGGAAATGAAAGACCAAACTGGAAGTTCTGTGCATGTAATAAAGTAACCTGAGGTATAACCATGCACTTGAGAGCTGGATGGTGGTATCCCACAAATGGCTCAGTAAACATAGAAACTTTAGTGCATATCCCGATGAGCATACACATGCCCATTAATAGGAAACATAATACCTTCAGTTTTGCCTTTCTGAAGCCATACATGTACCCAAGAAAGAAGAGCTATTTGGGGCAGGTTTGCTCACGCAACTTTTGTTTTTAAATTATATTCATTTTACATCTGCGGTTTCTCCTCCCTCCTCTCCTTCCATTGCCTCCCCCTCACTTCTCCTCTGCCCCCTTCCCCAATCCACTCTGCCTCTGTTTCTGTCAGAAAGGGCAGGCCTCTTAAGGGTGTCAACAAAGCATGGCATATCAAGTTGTGGTAGGACTAAGCTCTTCCCCTTCTATTAAGATTGAGCAAGGCAACCCAATTATGAGGAAGAGGTTCTCAAAAGCCAGCCAAAACATTAAGGACAACTCCTGCTTGGGCTGCTAGGGGTACCACAAGTAGACCAAGCTATACAACTGTCACACTTATACAGAGGGCGTATGTAGGCTCCAGACTTGTGAACTCCTATGAGCCCAGATTAATTATTTCTGTGGGTTCCCTTATGATGTCCTTGATCTTTTTGGCTCTTACAGTCCTTTCTCCCTCTCTTTAGTGGGATTCGGCAATCTTGGTTTGGTGCTTGGCTGTAGATCTCTGCATCTATTTCCATCAGTTAGTGGATGAAGACTCTGTGATGAGAACTGAGATAGTCACCAAGCTATGAGTAAAATAGAATATCGTTAGGCATCCTGAAGTTGACTTTCTTTTTCTCCAGTCATGTTTGGTTCTCTCTTAGGTCTCTGTGCCGTCCAACCGCTGGGTCCTGGAACCCCAGGCAGTGTCAGGGGTAGGTTCACTCCCCTGGTGTGGGTCTGAGGTTGGGCCAGTTATTGGTGGGCCATTCCCACAATCTCTGGCTCACTCTTACCCCCCACCCCCCAGCACATCCCATAGGCAGGGAAAACTATAGATCAAAGGTTGTATGACTGGGCAAGTGTCCAATCCCTCCACTGGAAGTCCTGCTCAGTTACAGGAGATGGCCAGTTCAGGCTACACAGCCACCACTGCTAGGAGTCTTAGTTGGGGTCATCTTTGTAGAATCCTGGGAGTTTTCTTTGTCTCAGGTTTCTACCTGATCCAGAAATGCCACCCTTTCTAGTCCTTTCTTTCAGTACTCTTCCCTTCCAGCTACCCCAACTCCATCTCTCACGTTTCCATCTCCACCCACCACCAATCCACCCATTGATCTCTTTTATTTCCCCTTCCCTGGGAGATCCATGCATCCCTCCTGGGGCCCTCCTTGTTACCCAGCCTCCCTGGGACTGTGGATTGTAGCATGGTTATCCTTCACTTTACTGCTAATATCCACTTGTAAGTGAGCAAATACAATGTTTGTCTTTCTGGATATGGGTTACTTCACTCAGTATTTTTTTTTCTAGTTCCACTTATTTCCACCTTCAAATGTCTTGATGTCTTTTCTTTAAGGAGTTGAGTAAAACCCCATTGTATAAATGTACCACATTTATACACTATTTGTTTATCCATTTGCTTATCAATTCTTTGGTTGAGGGGCATCTAAGTTTTTTCTAGGTGTGGCTATTACAAATAAAACTGCTATAAACATAGTTGAGCAAGTGTCCTTGTGATATGATAAAGAGTCATTTGGGTACATGCCCAAAACTGGTATAGCTAGGTCTTGAGGTAGATTTACTCCCAATTTTCTGAGAAACCGCCATATTGATTTTCAAGCGGCTATACAAAATTGCACTCCCACCAGCAGTGGAGGAGTGTTCCTCTTACTCCACATCCTCTCCAGTATAAGCTGTCATTTGTGGCTTTGATCTTGGACATTCTGGCTAGTGTAAAATGGAATCTCAGAATCATTTTGATTTGCATTTCCCTGATGGCTAAAGACATTGAGCATTTCTTTAAGTGTATCTCTTTCATTCTTCTGTTGAGAAATCTCTGCTTAGATCTGTACCCATTTTTTTTACATTAGATTGTTTGGTTTTTGGATGTCTATCTCCATAAGTTCTTTATATAAATATAAATTTATATAAATTTAAATTTATATAAATGTAAAATTTTAGAGATCAGTCCTCTGTCAGATGTGAGGTTGGTGAAGATCTTTTCCCATTTTGCACGCTGCTGTTTTGTTCTACAAATCCACATTTCTATCAACACCTGAGTTTTGACATAGAAGCCAAAATTATACAACGGAAAAAGGAAAGCATCTCCAACAAATGGTGTGGGTCTAACTGGATGTCTGCATAGAAAAAAAGGCAAATAGATCCATATCTACCACCCTTCACAAAACTCAAGTCCAAGTGGATAAAAGACCTCAATATCAACCCAGCTTCACTAAACCTGATGGAAGAGAAAGTAGGAAATAATCTTGAACATATTGGCACAGGAGATGACTCCCTAAATAGAAGACCAGTACACAGGCACTAGGATCAACAATTAATAAACTGGACCACATGAAACTGAAAAGCTTCTGTAAGGCAAAGGACAGCACATCTCAAACAGTGGGAAAACAATGGAGAACCTAGCCTTACCCTTTTTCAGGAACAAGAAATCTTGGGAAGAGATGGTAATGAAGGCATATGTCATTGCTTGTCCCCCAACCTGAGATTGACAACCCCTGAAAGCTGGAAAGGTCCTTGGTAACCTGGGGTCAGATTCGACCCAACTTAGGGCGGTAAAAAAGGTAAGTCTATCTGAATAAAGAGGGCTTACAATGGCCCTGTTGCTGTGACGTTAAAGAACTTCTGGTTTCACATTCTTAATAACTACATGAATGGGATTGGCTTTGAATTGGCCCTTTGTGCAAAGAGATGAAACCCACATGCAGAAAGGTTACAATGCCACATAAAGCAGGAAAAGGAGGGCCAGAATGTGAACACCAGTCCTTCAACACAACAGGTCAGTACCACCTATGGGTTTTTGTTTACACTTTGCTTATTTTGCATCATGAATAAAGAAGTGTGAGGAAGATCTTACTTTTATTTAATTTATTTTTGCAAAATTTGTTGCAATTCTTGCAGCCACTTATTTTTGGCAAGACCCTCTCCTGTTTATTCCTGTCTCCTACATAAGGCACACTTGTGTAGGGATCCTTTGAAAGCAAGTGATATGTTTAGTGTTATGAGAGAACAAGGCATCTTGGGAAGTCTCATGTCTCACTGACTGAATTCGTGTCATGATCTGGGGACCTGGAAATAATTCTGAAGTAAAAGGCAGGCCGGGCAAGGATAGCACGGGTGGACCTCGCTCAGAGACTCCCCTATTTCACTCTGTTAGTGCTGAATGGCCATGAATTTCTGAAAGGCTCAAGGACACGTCCTCAGGAGGAAACAGTAATAGTGTTTCAAAGCTGGGTCTACATGGTTTGGGGCATTCGTGCTGGTCACCAACCTCGTGGTAAGAGAGGATGAGGATACTCAAGATATGTGCTGTTTCTGGGTAGAGTTTACTGCAGTGTGTTCCTCGACAAATGCTTATTTCAGGGTTATAAAAAAATACCGCAATATACACAGAAGGATTTGGTTTCATGATGTCTTTAATTTCAGGTGAAAAGAGTTATTTAGTTATAGATGAAAACTATAGGAAGTAAAGTGGAGAAGGAAAAATAAGCTTGACCTTGGTCTGCTTTAGAATCTGGGAAAGACTAATACTATTGACAACTAACTTTTTCAGCACTTACTCTGTAATAGGTTCCATATGCCAAGGCTTTTAAACACCACACCTTACTTAATCCTCTTGACAGCTGCAGTAAGTGGATCTTAACCTGGGTTGAGACTCCAGTTCGTCCTTATTGGACAGAGAGCGAAAGCTGAGCGTACTGCTCAGACTTCTCTGCACAGCTTTCTACACATGCACCCAGGGAATGGCTGTGTCTTAGTGTTCTGCTCATGTGAAGAGACACCATGACCATGGCAATGCTTATAAAGAAAAGCATTCAATTGGAGCTGGCTTACATCTCAGAGGTTTAGTCCACTATCAGCAGGCCAGGAAGCATAGTGGTATGCAGGCACACACAGTGCTGGAGAAGGAACTGGGACATCTACATCAGAACCCACAGGCAACAGGAAGAGAGAGAGAGCCGCTGGGCCTGACTTGGACTTCTAAAACTCCAATGCCCAGACACCAAAGACACACTTCCTCCAACAAGACAATGTCTACCCCAACAAGGCCATTCCTCCTAATCCTTTCTAGCAGTGCCATTCCCTAGTCAAATATATGAGCCTATGGGGGCCATTTCTATTCAAACCTCCACAGGTTGCACCTGAAAACAGCCTGTGGTATTTCTAGCTCTTTCTTTAGGCGATTGGGAAGCACTGTCTGTCAAGGACCACTCAGGCATGTCTTGTGCTGATCACCTGAAACAAAGCCTTGGTCCTGAGTGCTGAGGACTTGAGGCAGCCCTGCAATAATGAAAGTTTACCCAGTAGAAGAAGTCTCTAACATGCAGTGTGTATTTATGTATAGACAACCTGAAGATGACATGTTCCCTTCTAATGGCACAAAGGGGCTGATAGCTGCAAATTACAGAAGGGGTGTAGAAGGTCAGCCTGGAAGCTCTGGCGTTGAATCGCTACTCTGCTTACCACGTCAGGTCATTAAAATAAGAGAAGATTCAAACCATTTGCTTTTATAGTGTAGATTTCCAAAGCATGTTTGTTAGGCATTGTTTAAATCATCTCTATTTCTTCCTGGAGGGAGAGGGGTCATTAAAAGTTTATAACTAACCTCAGGTAATGCTGTATCTTCATTAAATAAACACAATTCGAAAGCATGAAGTTTTGAATTAAAGAAAAGCAGTAAACATACCTGTCTGAGAGATAAGTTCCTGTGAGTAAGAGACAGCCCAATGGAGGAAAATACTTAGGTTGATGCAGGTGATATGAGACACAGCTGCCTGGCTGACGAGGACTAGGCACACCCTTGCTCAATATTCTGGGCATTTCTCCGTACTCACATCTATAATGTAATTAGAGATACACACAACATGATAAACATCTGCTAATGATCATAAAAGATAGGTGGATGGTGGACCCCCTTCTGTCCCTGCTTTTAGTTTCATGATGCTTATATCCTCCAAATGTCCATACTGTCTCCACTCCTGCTGTAGGACATTGCAACAAAGAAACCCAAGTGCCCTTGCTGTCTCTACTCCTGCTGTAGGACATTGCAAAAGAGAAGAAACCCAAATGTCCTTACTGTCTCTACTCCTGCTGGAGGACATTACAACAGAGAAGAAACCCAGAAGGCCTTTTGAGGAGAAAAATCTCAAACACAGCCACATATGTTTGTGACAAAGGATATTAGAAGAGAAGTCTTTATAACTGGATTATTTTAACACCATGAAAGCAGAGTCTTTAGTACTGCCTATTAATAGAATCCTGGTTCCTGCCCTTTGTCCTGGAACTTGTCAGTGTCCCGCCTCTGGGACCCAGGCATACTTTTAAACCTCTTGATTTGCTTAAACCTTCAGAATGCTGGTGGATATGATCCAAAAAGAAGTTCCAACAGCTCTCTTCTAAATGGCTTTTTCTTTTTGGCTCTTGGTCACTGCCTTGAAGAAGGGGTACAGGAAATCTGCTTGTTCCTGAAGACCATGAAACAAATGGCAGAAGGCATCTCCAAATAACTCATCTGACCCTTGTATAAAATATCATTTCCTGAAGATATCTCTTGCCTTTGAAGAGACTGGGCCTTTGCTACGCCTTACAAGCAAGTTAACAATACACCCTAAGACCATTTGAAATTATATTCAATCTGCTGTCCAACTTTGTACCCAGCCTGGTTAAGTTGAACTTTCCTTTAAAAAACAATGTGGTCAACCATACTCTGCCTTGGAATTTACATGTAGCCAGCTTTTACAACCTAAACTAAACATAGCTTTAATCTTGAACTCTTCCATACACCCAACCCAGAAGAACTTATGTGTGCATGTGTGTGTTGTAGAAATCATTTGCTGAAAACAGCCAACAGTTGAAAACCACCTTAGACAACAAATACCCCATAAACGTTGGAAGCCACACGTGGATATAAGCTGATAACATCTGTGTGTGGTTTTGCTGAGTGCTCTTCTGGAGCAGTTAAGTAACTTCTTCCCTTGTAAAGCTCTGTTGAACATTTTTATAGAAAAGCCTTTCTCATTCCTTTCTCATACTTTGTTGTTTGTGCTGTCCAGTAAGTGCAAAGCAAAGGCTTTTGTTAACAACAGGAAACACACAGACAACAGGACAGAGACAGATACTCCACACACACACACACACACACACACACACACACACACACAGAGACACACACGAAAACAACAGACAGGCTGAGAAGCAATTACAGATAAATGGAAGACGCAGTGAGAGAAGTAGAGAATTCAATTTGCTATAAACTACTCCAAGTTTTCATTCCTTAACATCTATACATCCTTGCATCTATATCAGTGATTCTCAATCTTCCTAATGCTGCAACCCTTTAATATAGTTCCTCATGTTGCTGTGACTCCAAACCATAGAATTATTTCATTGCTACTTCTTTAATGTAATTTTGCTACTGTTATTAATTGTGATATAAATATCTGATATGCATGATATCTGATAAGCGACCCCTAAAGGGGTCACAACTCACACATTGAGAACCACTGATTTATATGAATGAATGAATGCTACTTTAAGGAACAGAATTTAGACGTTTTAGTGTGGATGTTGATATCATAGAATTAAGACTATAAGTGGTAACTCACCGTCATATTCCAAATCAAACCTTATTCCACAACCTCCTCTGAAGAATCAAATGTCACATAGGAGTTTAAAGTTTCATTTGTTCCTTCTACCTAATCAGTTGTAGGTGATATGTTTTCTATGTTAGTAAGTTCACGTGGAGTCAACAACCATAAAGGAGTCAGACTATCATATATTTCGATGCTTTAATTTTATTTTGTGATTTTTTTTCTGTTGGCTTAGCAGCTGCACTTGAATCTCTAGATATTTTAATTACTCTCTGTGGCCCCACAGCTTTGCAGTCAGTACCCTGCCAGCCATTCAGACTGCAGCCTGTCAGGGTTTCTGGTCCCATGGCCCCTGGCTCTATTTACCAACAAAGACTTGGAAGTCAGTTGTGGGGGTGAAAATCTGCTAGATTTTCTGCAACCAGCTGACCTTACTTTTTGCCCAGAAACAACATAGGAGACGGGTCTCTTTCCTTGTCCCAGAACCAGAAAGAAAGCTCAAACTCCAGTCCCTGCCCTTTCCTTCCTGTGCATAGTCTCTATCCAAATTGCTGGCTTCTCTAATGACTAATTCTGGTTAGTTAGTCACTGGCTCTGCTCCCTGATTGAAGGTAAACATTATTGACAATCTGGACTGTCACAGTGCAATAAAAATATCCCACAAAAATTTTGTTTTGTTTTGCCTTATTTTTTTTATTTTATTTATTTATTTATTTATTTGGTTACACAATCTCACTTTGTAGCCCTTGTTGTCCTTGAACTCAGAGTGATCCTCCTACCTTACCCTCCTAAGTGCTGGAGTTACGGGCATGGACCACCACTCACAGCTTGTGATTATTTATCTGCAAGTATAAGTATGATAAATCAAGTGTAAATATGATAAATCAGAGTTCAGAAAAACAGCCGATTTTAAAGCAAATCAAAATAGCTTCAAGTTTGGTGTAAACAGATTCTGACAAGAAAACAGAGTGGCTAAAATGATCTGATTCCCCATCAGAGAAAGAGTACCAATAAGCAAACAGGAATAATATAAAAAAGTGTATCTCCTCATGACATTCCCAAAGGTCTTTAGTGTTAATTATCATCCTCCTCCGTCCCCACATCCCTCCCTCTACCCTTTGCCCCCATTCTACACCCTATTCAATCATTCCTGCTCCTTTATTTCCACTCCTCCCTCACCCCACCTGTGTTCCACCTCCTGTCAACTGAGAGTCTTGGATTTATTTTGTCAAAGCTTTACAGTCTTAAAATTTGTGAGTGTGTGTGTGCGCGCGCATGTGTCTGTGTCCATGCACATGAATGCAGTGTGTGAGGAGGTCAGAAGATGGCATCAGGTCACCTGGAGGTGGAGTTACAGGTAGTTTTAAGACATCTAAGTTAAATGCTGTGTAGCGATAGGGGAGCACAGGCCTGCTTTTCGTCCTGCCCGGCTCCCGCACGGCTAGCT
>LOJH01049867.1:0-15918 GCA_001685095.1 Ellobius talpinus
CAGTTTATGTGTTGTTATTTCGGGTGTTAAGCTAGCCGTGTGGGAGCCAGGTGGAAAAAAAAGCAGGCCTGCGCCCCCCTATCACTACACTTATGTGTATGTCTAGGAACCATGTGGAGCTTTAATGCTGTTTCTGATGAAGTTTTATAACAAGAAAACCTTTAAAAGCACAGGTATGCCAGTACGCTTTCTAGCTTTGTTAGAAACTGAAGTTCAATCTTGATCTAAGAATATTTTGTTAGGTTAGGGTATAGTTTAGAGGTAGAGCAGACTGTTAGTATGTTTGGGGTTCTGGATTTAATCCTCAGCAACTCTCCCCACAAAAAAAAGAACCAGTTTGTTAATGAAGATAAGAACAACAGAAAAAATGTGGAGGAATAATAATTCAACATTCAACTATTTCAACAGACGTAATTTATATCAAAATCTAAAAGCTGTAAGTTAGTAATCTTAGTGACTGACTAAAAACAAATACCTGTCTGACTATTAATGAGTTCAGGAAGGACTTGAACAACCAGCTACTGATGGGTTTTGGTGGGGGTGAGTCATTGCCTTCAGTTGTGTACGTACTGACAACTCCAGTAGGCTCCAGTGCATAGCCCCAACCCAATGCTCACATAGATGGCCCTGGAAATGGATCACTAAAAGAAAATTTACGGTCATGAATCCTGAATCTGATAGGATGAAGGGGTGGTGATAATTATGTGTGTGTGTGTGTGTGTTTGTGTGTGTGAGTGTGTATGATATGATATAATAGACATTAAGAATTGTGACTAGGGTTATATATACATGTGTGCATGTATATGTATGGAACCTCACATAACAGGCTATATATCTTTGTATAATAAAATGATTGTTCTTAATTTTAAAAATTTCTAAAAGAATAAATTTCAGGTTTTGAAAAGTTAACTGAAAATTAATGCCATATTTATTATGTAATATACTTGGAAGTTACTGGTCTAGGTAATATAATAGATAATACTGTGATGGTTTCAAAGTAGAAAACAGCTATCACTAAGCCACTGTTTGTTCTTCTGGACACCTTATATAATTTACCAAAGTACAATCTGAGATAAATCATCTGAACCCATTCCTTTTCCTCATGCAAGGGCAGGGTGCCACCTTGTGTTCATGAGCTTCCAAATATTGCTCTTATTGCATTTTTTTTAAAAAAAAACAAAAGCTTTAATTGGCTTGAAATGTGAAAGAGCTAAGATGTGACTTACCTGTGCAGCAATTCCTATTCTACCTTCATTAAGACTTCCTATGGCATACTTATAACCATGTCCAACTTTTCCCAAAACACTGGTTTCTGGAACCTGAAAATACAAATGTATACTTACTTCTAAATTTAGATTTACACAATTTGTTTTGATTCTAAATATACATAACATGAAATTACACATACACATACTCGAATGTATGTCTATCCCCTATTTGTGTGATAATAATTCTATCACAGTATTGAGTAAGCGTCAATGAGAGAAGCAGCACAGATGGCTCAGTGGTTGGGAGTGTTTGTTTTTCCAAAGGACCTGAGTTCAACTCCTAGCACTCCTAGTTCATAACCATCTACATCTCCAGTTTCAGGGGACCTGACATTCTGAAGGCACCAGGCACCCATGTGGTAAACATACATGTACCCAGGAAAAACACTTACACACAGAAAGTAAAATAAAATCTAACACAATTAAGAAAAAATACTGCCCAAAGTCCAATTTGAGTGCCAGCTGACTTCTGTGTCTCCTCACTATTTTCCTCAAGTCTGTGTTGCTCACTCTTACAAACTCCTGAGCCAAAGCACAATCTACTTAGTGAATGAATGAATTTAGAAAAAGGTAATCTCATATAATTGGTCAATAACATAAATGGATAACAATTTACCTTCAATTCCTATTTGTATGTTAATACTGTGAGATATTTATTAGAAACTTCAAAAAATATGAAGTATTTTCAAAGGCAAGAGTAAGAAACTATTCTGCTGAGACAATTCATTTTCAGAAAAGTCTGCTGAGGTATGTGTGTGCGTGCATGCATGTGTGTGTGTTTCTGTGAGTGCACATGTGTGAGTTTGCAAAGTCTCCTGCTCAGCAGGAGGAGAAAGGAAGACAACAAACTATAATATTTCTTCATAATATAAAAAATTAATATTAGAAGTGGAGGGATGGGCCAGTGGTTCAGAGGATTTGTCTATAATTACGGTTCCTACACTCTCTTTTGGCCTCCCAGGACCATTCTCTCTCTCTCTCTCTCTGTCTCTCTCTTTCTCTTTCTCCCTCTCTCTCTCTCGCATGTGTGTGAACATGCAAAACAGCATTCATATACACATAAAGCAAAAATATCCTTAATATAATATAGGAACAATAGAAAATACTTCACTTTAGTTAGGAGTGAGAGCAGGGAGGAACGGAGAAGGGTAAGGGAAAGTAGAAGAAAGAAGGAGCGAGGCCCAAAGACATCTGTAAAGACATCTCAGCACCTCCATGCACATGTGCAGTGGAACATCTGTGAAGCCCCACTCTGCCCAAGGCGGGCTCTAGCTCAGCTTCAGCATCCTGGAGATCTTTTGTAGAGTGCTGCCTGCCTGCATTCCACTCTCACTGAGCAACATCCCCATCTTGTGGCCACCAGTGTACTGACCTCAGAATTCCTCCTCCAAGCAGTGTTTGGTTCACAAGTGCCAAGTGTAAAAAGTGTGTTTCAGAAGTGTGTATGTTGTAAGGACAATACGTGAGGTTAACTTCTGGCACTTGATTTCTAGGTCAGAGGCTGGACAGAAAAGTTTCCACTCTGGGCCTCAACTCTCATGAAAAATGTCCTTGGTCGGGGGCTTAACTGCTGGCCAGTTCCACCAAGGACTCTCCTGTGCACACACGCTTACACCACTTGCTGTTTTGACATTTCTCTTGTATACTTCCTATAGTCCTATAGAAGGCTTATTTCTCATCAGTCTTTTACTGAACATTCTAGAATATTCTGGAATACCTACCTTGACATTTTCAAATGTTAACTGGCAGGTGGAAGAAGCTCTGATGCCCATCTTGTTTTCCTTTTTTCCTACATGGAAACCTTCTGTGTCTCGGTCTACTAAGAAGCAGGTGATGCCTTTGTATCCCTGGAAAGATTTCAAATGTGATTATACTTGGACTTTTGTTTGGTTCCCAGAACCCACATTGTAGCTCCCAACTGTCTGCAACTCTAGTTTCATGGGATCCGGTTCCTTCTTCTGGCTTACATGAACATCAGATATGCATGTGGTTCACAAATGTACGAACAGGCAAAACACTCATACACATAAAAAAGTAAAAACTAAATTAAAATTTAAAACAAACATAAGAGTTCAAAGTACAATGAAAGTTACAGGGCTGGAGAGATGGCTCAGCTGGTAAAGTGCTTCTGGGCCAACATGAGGATGTAGGTTTGATCCGAAGTACCCATGTAAAGAGCTGAGCATGGTGGTATGTGCCTGTAACACCCATCCTATGGAGGCAGAGGCAGGTGAATCCATGGGGCTTGCTGGCCAGTCAGCCAAGCTCTATCAGTGAGGCCTAGGTGCTAACGCCTCAAAAAGAGCTGGGTGGGGGGAGCTGGAGAGAGGATTCAGTAATTAAGAGCACATACTGCTCTCGCAGGGAATTCAAGTTTGGTTCCCCGCACTACACGGGTGACTCACAACCACCTGTAACTCCAGCTGCAGTGGATCTGATATCTTCTGGCCTACATGGGCACCCGTACCCATGTGTACATACCCCTACACTGACAAACACATATACACATAGCTAAAAATTCATTTGAAAACTCAGTCTTTAAGACAAAGGTGGCCAGTTCCTGAGAAAGTGTCAGAGGTTGATGTCTGGTTCCCTCACAGTTGCGTCCACATCTACACAAGTACACACATGTACAAAAAGGAAAGGAAGCTAACATGGACCTTAGTAATAAAGACTGAAGGACTCTGAATTGCAATATGTGCGAACAAAACCAGAATAATCGGGGAACATTAGTTACTAAATCAAGAACGTTCTGCCAGATGTGGTGGTACACCCTCAGCACTTGGGAAGCTGAGGCAGGCAGACCTCCCTCTGTGCGTTCGAGGCCAGCCTGGTCTGTATATCAAGTTCTAGGACAGCCAAGGCTACCCAGAGAGGAACCTTACTACTACTTGTACTTTTCCAGAAACCACATAGGTGTTAAAAATTATTTTTGTAATAAGTATGTCATCATGAGACTACCATGTTTTAAATTCAATATTCTTAAACAAATCAGAAGACAAAATAAAACAAATTTACCATTTTGCTGTATGATTTTCTTCCATCTGAATAAAATACTCTTAAAGTAACATTCTTCAATATTCTTCAAAGTAAGTGTATTTTACAAGTACTTAAGTCCTTCATTATTACACAGGAAAACTGAAGTTCTACTCAGTTAAAGACTAGGATATTAGGAATAAGTAAGAGTGGGTATTCTATGTAATTCATAAGTTTGTCAACAATGGCTATTTTAGATGAGTAAGAGTGAAAAAATGGTCAATTCAACTTTACAGAACAAGGAAATAAAGTCTAATCCTAAAGAGGGACCAGAAGAAGGAAAAGAAAAAAGAGAAAAGGTGAGAAGAGGGAGGAAAGACATTTTTCTTTAAACTTACAGAGGCAGGGTCTGCATTTGCGAAAACCAGGAAGATGTCTGCATGTTCAGCATTGCTAATCCACATCTTTGACCCATTGATGATGTAGTCATTTCCATTTTTCTCAGCTCTTGTTTTCAAAGAAAAAGGGTCACTACCAGCTCCAGCTTCAGAAAGGCAGAAGCTCCCTAGCTATACATGTGAGGGGGAAAAATTAATTGCATTTATTCTTTGCATAACAAGTCATAGGAGAAAATACACATCGTGGCTTGTTTTGTCTTTCAAGACAGGGTTTCTCTGTGTAGCCCTGGCTGTCCTAGGAACTCACACTGTAGACCAGGCTGGCCTTGAACTCAGAGATCCACCTGTTTCTGCCTCCTAAGTGCTGGGATTAAAGCTGTGTCCTGCCAATGCCCAGCTTTAAAAATGGACATTTGTACATCAAACCTTTAGTTCCTTTTCAAAAAAAAATCTATATTTAGGCTGGACATGGTGGTGCATGCCTTTAATCACAACACTCAGAATGCAAAGGCAGGCAGATCTCTGTGAGTTTGAGGTCAGCCTGGTCTATATAGTAAGTTCCAGACCAGCCAAGGTTACAAGAAAGACCCTGTATTTAAAAAGTCTATATTTATCAAAATAGAATTGTGATTATTATTGTTTCAAAAGCACCTTGCTATTTACCTAAGATAAAGTAAGGATTTAGGAATACATTGCTGTGGAGCATTTCCTAGTACAGTCTTCATTAAGACTTTCCATGGCACACTTAGAACCATGGCCATCTCAGAACTCAGGAAGATGATGCAGAAAGATCAATGTAATTTTGAAGCCAGAAAAAAAACAAAATAACACATGCTTAACTTTATTCAATCTAGTAGAAAGTGGTACTGGCTGGTTTTGTGTGTCAACTTGACACAAGCTAGAGTCATCAGAGAGGAAGGAAGGAGCCTCAGTTGTAAAATGACTCCATGAAATCCAGCTGTAAGGCATTTTCTCAATTAGTGATCAGTGGCGGAGGACCCAGTACATAGTAGGTGGGTCCTTCCCATTCCTGGGCTGGTGGAAGAAAGTAGGCTGAGCAAGCCAGGGGAAGCAAGTCAGTAAGCAGCACCCTTCCACGGCCTCTGCATCAGCTTCAGTGTCCAGGATCCTGCCTTGTCTGAGCTCCTGTCCTGACTTCCTTCAGTGATGAACAGCAGTTCTGAAGTGTACGCCAAATAAACCCTTTCCTCCGCAGCTTGCATTTTGGTCATGGTGTTTCATGGCAGCAATAGAAACCCTAACCGAGACAAAAGTGATCTCAACAAAGAGACTGGGAAATGAATTGATATAGAAGTACTGATGTCTTCTGACACAGGATCTCACACTCCATCCCAGCCTGGTCTGGTCTCAAACCCCAGCCTCTGAGTACTAGGATTACAAACATGCACTGCTATGCCTGGCTGAAAGGAATCATCTGAAGATTATTTCCTAAATTTCCACATGACAAATGAGAGGTAGAATGTATTTCTCTGGTAGCAGCAATTTATCGAGCATTGCTTGGTTGATTGATGGTGCTGCATTGTGGTCTTGGATAATTAAAGTCAATACTGCAGTTACTTTTCTCCCCAAAATATTGTAAATGTAGACTCAGTTCATTTTAGCAAGTCATTTCAACTCACTTTTTCTGTAGCCAGTTTAGGAAAATAGGTAGCCTTCTGTTCTTCTGTACCGAGTTTTCTAAGCAGGTTGTTAATTATTGTGTTCTGGATGTCACACATGAGAGCCACAGATGCATCCACTTTGGCTAGCTCCTCTATCACTATGACAGTGCAGAAAAAGGAAGCTTCTGTTCCTCCATATTTTTCATCAATTCCAATGCCCATCAGCTAAAGCAATGACAGAGGAGAAAGATGAGACAGGTCAGGAAAGTTGTTTATACTGGGAAACTTCTTACAAGTAAAAATTCAAAATTAAATTGTAAACATATAAATTACCTGGGGCCCCTTATGCTAGGCAAGCATTTAATCACCTCCCAAGCTACATCCACAGCCCAACACATATATTCTGAATTTTAAAATTTTATGGATATTTTAATTTGATATAGCTATTGCTATAAACAATAGTTTATTAAAAACACTAGTTTTTTGTTGGTTTTTTTTTTGAGAAGGATGAAGTTTAAGCTAGAGGTGCTCCCTCACCCCCACTTTGGGCCTGTGCTAACAAAAAAAGACACAAAATACCTTGAAGCATAAAAGAATGGGATAAGGAAACTAAGAACTGCACGAGATATTTCGGTATTTCAATACAGGCCCCTGTATACCGATTTGATGTAACAAGCAAATGCATGAGAGTAACCAGCTCCCAGTGGACATGTCTATAGCTCTCGTCGACATAGTGTCTTCTAAGCAGGCCTTTCGACTTGACCTTGACCCTTTCAGTAGAAACAACGACTGCATGACCATCCATAAGGGGCCACTTCAGCAAGTCCAAGATGGTAAGCAGACAACATTTGGTAGTGTTTGAGTGACACACCCAAGAAATCATAGGTGCTGATACAGATACACAGACTAAATGTTGGCCAAGGCTTCCCAATAGGTGGCCATTTGATCTTAATGTCTAAGTCTGGGACATGGAATGTCCTTAGTGATGCTCTAGGTTTAATTGTCCTTATTTTAGGAAAGGAACATGATGACATACACAAATGGCTCAAGACCCACATCTGGTAGCTGAAGGGGTGATGTTCCCTTTCTTTCTCTGTTCTCTTAGAACAGCACGGCTAAGTTAGGGCTACGGCTAGATGTTTCATTAGGCTGTGTGTTTCATGTTAGTTAGGCTGATGCTGTAGCTGACATGAAGGCAGAACCACACAAAGGATGAAAAGTGCAGTGTGAGAGAACTGAAAGAGATTTCCCCTTGTGAGCAATTGTTAGCACTACCGCTTCTCTGTAAAAGTCACCAGTCCTCTTTAACTGGAAATATGAGACCAGAAACTAACACTGGACTACAGAGTTAGGAGGCAGGTGAGCTACAGTAAGAGCAGTTTACGGAGGTGGGACAGTGAGCACACGTGGCCATGAATATAGATAAGAATTACTAGGGCAGGAGAGCCATTTTCAAGCTGTGACACCGCCAAAGGACCTCCCACAGAAGCTGGGGGTGGAGATGGAGTCTGTCAGTGATGGCAGAACTGAGCTGGAAGATAACCCCATGGGCTCTTTGTCTTACACTCTAGGCTTCTGTGTGTGTAACCACTGTGTCTCCACATAGGATTCCATTTTTGGAAGTGTTTCGTTGATAACAGGAAGTTAGGAAAATCATCAAAAGCTGACCGCATTAAAACAAGAAGAAATGAAATTATGAGGCTAAAAAAAATTATGGCCAAAAGCCACTTTTCAATAAGGTGACAGACAAGACAAGGATGGTGGTGCTGAATAGCAGTGACTAGTTCTGGCACATCCTTAGTACTAAAAAAAAGAAACCCATTAGCACCTAGAGAAGGGAGACACCAGGAATGAGTTTGGTGATTGTTTTGTTTTGTTTTTTTGAGACAGACTTTCTCTGCGTAACAGCTCTGGCTGTCCTGGAACTTGCTCTGTAGACCAGGCTGGACTTTAATTTAGAGAGATCCACCTGCCTCTGCCTCCCGAGTGCTGGGATTAAAAGCATTTGCCACCACCGCCCAGCTCAGTATGGTGACTTTAAATATGTTCTTCCATGGAGTTCCCACACTGATAACACTCTACTCACAGCCAGATTGATTCTACTTTATTTTATATGCCATACTCTCACAGAAGGGCTATATGAATTACAAAGCTGGAAATCTGGTTAATGTGGAACTCAGATATCAAGTTTAAGATTTAACATTGCTCTGCTTAAGACTGCCACACACACAAGAAACCACGCATAGTGTCTATAATGTGTATTGTTTGAAGGAACTAGCTAGTTCTTTGTTGCAGCTGCCCTGCGCACTGTAGGATGTTGCGTTAGGAGTGTCCCACACCTCTACTCCACCAGATGCTAGTGGACTTCTTTAAAAGTATTTATAAGTTAAACTATCATTTCAGTTAAAAATCTTTAACTGTATAAAATCAACGAAGACCTTAACTGAAAAGAAACACAGATAATTTTGTCTAGGAGTGAGGAATTCACGTTGCTCATTATAACGTCTCAATTGAAAAGTCTGCATATATTTTAATATATATATATATATATATATTTAAAAGTAGTTGCCCAACACAAAATGTAGTCCATGTTATCTGTGTGTTTTTGGTTTTGTATGGGTAATTTTTGTCTTTTTTTTGAGAGGGAAAAAACATGAAGACCTGGTAGAGGGAGGGAAAAGAATATGATAAAAATATATCGTATAAAAAATTCAAATAAAAAGTTTGAAACGAGAATTATGAAACATATACCCCTTGTTGAAATAATCCTTGTATCACCGATTTATCCATTTTTGAATTTTCATCCATAGTTGAAACCAAAGGAGCAATTTGTTCCTGTGCAAATTTTTTAACTGTGAAGGAAAAAGAATTGCTGTTAAGTCTATGCTTAAGTAGATAAAATGGATATCTTTAAGAAAGAAAGAGTTCATTAACAGTTTCTGATAAACTTCTATTTTTTAACCAATAAATTAAAATATACATGACTATTTTAGTCTTTCAAAATAGAAACTACAACTTCCTTCTTTAAATACAGAAAAAAAGCAGTTCCCTAATCCCCTTTGGAGCAAAACATATAAACAATATGGAAGGTATAAAATGAAAAGTGAAAGCCTTATTCTCCTATCCTGGAGTTTTAGTTCATCTCCCCAAAGGAAACTAATGTAAACTCACCTACTCCTTCTGAAAGGGTCTCTTGAGTCTTCTGTCCATCTCTACCCAGGAGCTCTCCCTATCATTTTTATTCTATTACACAGGGACAGCCATAAGACACACATTCAACCTCCTCTCTGCTTTCCTTCTCCTCCTCTTACTCTTTTTATTAGTATATTTTTTGAGACAGAATTTCACTGTGTAGTTCTCGTTGGTCCGAAACTCCCTATGAGACCAGGCTGGTCTTAAACTCACAAAGATCTGCTAGTTTCTGACTTGGGGATGCTGGGATTGAAGGCACACACCACCATGCCAGGCGTCTATTGTCTCCCTACTCCACCAGCACATCCCATCTAACATAGACCTTTTAGTAGCTGCATGGCCACACACAGGAAGGTTTCTCTCCCTCGGTACTAAGAATGCGCTGGAGCAGGGAGGGCGGGCAAGCCCTCATTGTGGAGCTGTTTGCCCTGTGCACTGTGGGATGGTTAGCATCATGTCCTCCCTCCAAGACTAAATAAGAGACTGGAAGGAAGCAGCTTCTGGAAAGAACTGGAGAATCAGGGAACAGAGATGGGGAAGCCTTAAGTTGTAACCTAGCCTTTTACTGTGCTGCTGTTTTTTATATTACTGTGTCCTACCTTTTATCAAAAAATTATATGAAAAACTTCATCCTCATGACTCTAAATCCAGCTTATTTGGAGGCTGAGACAAGGTTACTGGAGCCCTTGACAGCAGCACGGGCAACACAGCAAGATCCCATCTCAAAGATAAACAAAACAAATTCCCTTTAAGTCCCCCAAACAGAGCAACGACAACGCAGATCAACGTTATCTTCCAGGCAGTCCTGTCTGGCTTCATATGGTAGGCCCAGCTCCAAACCAGAGGGGGAGCAGGATGAAGATGGGAAATTTACTGACCTGTTTCTTTCATCATCATTTCCTCATCAGTAAGAGTCTGTAGAGGTGCGAAGGGCAGTGCATGACTCGTTACACCGAGCAGAGCTTCTGGCTGCGAGGATTTTAGGACGCGAGGAGGGCTTTTCCAAGAAGACAAGCAAGCTGGGAAGTTTCTTCTTAGCTTTAGGAACAGCCCCGATTGAAGAAGGGACATACACATAGAAGGAAGCAATTTGAACATTAGTTTCTTGGGGAGTAACTTTATCATGCATTCTTAATATTTACTTATATGTATGTGTGTTTCTATCTGTGTGAGTTTATTTATACCACTTCTGTGCCAGTGCAAGTCAAAGAGGGCATTGGGGCCCCTGGATCGGGAGACTTAGATGGTTATGAGCCGCATGATATAGGTGCTGGGAACCACACCTGGGTCCTCTGCAAGAACCATGAGCACTCTCAACCATTGGGCCATCATTGCTCCAGTCCCATCACTTATTTTTATATCCCATAGCTATATTCCAAAATAAGAGAGCTTAATTTAGTACATTTTAAAACTCACTGTCCTTTAAACACCAATTAGTTGACTACTGTATGGTATCTCCTTTATCCAGTAATGAGCTACTCTAAATAAGTTCTCTAATTAAAGATTAGAACCCACTACAGATGGTTGTGAGCTAACATGTAGTTGCTGTGAATCAAACGCAGGACTTCTAGAAGAGCAGCCAGGGTCTCCAGTCCACTTCTGTCATAAAGGCATACATGCAGATAGAGCACACATAAACATAGAATAAAATAAATAAAATCTTTAAAAAGTAAAGATTTATTTTTATTTTTAACTCTGGATATGTGTGTGGTCTGTGTGTAGGTATGCGTACACGAGGGCCAGTGCCTACAAAGGACAGAGGCGTCTGATCCCCTGGAGCTGGAGTTATAGGCAGCTGTGAGCCTGAAAAAGCAAAACAGCTCTCTGTCTGTCTGTCTGTCTGTCTGTCTGTCTGTCTGTCTGTCTCCTTCCCTTCCCCTCCCCAGGGTCTCTATGTATAGCTCCAGCTGTCCTGGAACTCTATGCAGATCAGGCTGGCCTCAAAACCCACAGAGATCCCCCTACCTCTACGTCCTGGGATGAAAGGTGTGTACCACTACACCAGGCTGCCAATACCGGTTCTTAATACTGAACCATCTTTCTGGGCCTAGATAAATTTTAACCACCAAGGAAACAAGTTTTCAGACGGAACTAATTCTCTAAGCACATTTATCATTTCACTAACTTCTTGGATAGGAATACAATACTTCTGTTGTCTATGACTGACCACTGTTAAGATGGGGAGACAATGCAGTTATAAGGGCTAAGGAAAGAGGCTTTGGCTACAAAGGAACTAGGCTTAAATCCTAACACTGGACATGTAATAGATATGTAATTTTGGCAAGTGATTTCATTATTTTTTGGAGGGTGTAGTGCTTTGAATCAGAATGTTTCTCATAGGCTCATATGTTTGAATGCTTAGTCACCAGGGAGTGGAACTGATTGCAAGATTAGAAGATATGGCCTTGTTGGAATAAGTGTGCCACTTGGGGTGGGTACTGAGGTTTCAAAAATCTATGTCAGGCCCAGGCTTTCTCTTTCTGCTTGCAGATCAGAAAGTAACTCTCAGATACTTATCCAACACCACACCTACCTTCCTATCTGCCTGCCTGCTTGTGTGCCTGCCTGCCACTGTGTACCCTGCCATGACAACAAACAATGGACTAAGCCTCTACAACTTGTAAACTACAAGCAACCCCCAAACTAAATGCCTTCTTTTATAAGAGTTGTCTTGGTCATGGTCATGGTGTCTCTTCACAGCAATGGAAGGGTGACTAAGACAGAGGAGTACAAGTGATGTTTTTTAATGTCTCGGTTAAAATCTCTTAACATCTTAGTTTCTATACCTGTAAAATGCAGATAATTTCATGGAGTCTTGTGAGGATTAATAAAACAATCTATGTAAAAGGTTTATCACTGTATTATCATTTAGTAGAAGCTCAATAAATATTCATGACTACTTCTATTACAACTACTTAGAATACAGCAGTGTGGTGGCAGTGCTATTAGAGATGGTAGTAAGAATACCAACTGTTAGCTCCCATTGCTTGCTGTGGTAGTTTGAATGTAATTGGCCCCCATAATCTCAGGGAGTGGCACTATTAGAAGGTGTGGCTTTGTTAGAGTGGGTATGGCCTTGTTAGAGGAAGTGTGTCACTGTGGGGGTGGGCTTTGAGGTTTCCTGTTTCCTATGCTCAGGATACCACCCAGTGCCTCAGCCTGCTTCCTGTTGCCTGCAAGATGTAGTAGTCTCGGCTACTCCTCCAGCACCATATCTGCCTGCTCCCCATCATGATGATCATGGACGGAACCTCTGAAACTGTAAGCGAATCACCCCAATTAAATGTTTTCCTTATAAGAGTTGCCATGGTCATGGTGTCTCTTCNTATGGCCTTGTTAGAGGAAGTGTGTCACTGTGGGGGTGGGCTTTGAGGTTTCCTGTTTCCTATGCTCAGGATACCACCCAGTGCCTCAGCCTGCTTCCTGTTGCCTGCAAGATGTAGTAGTCTCGGCTACTCCTCCAGCACCATATCTGCCTGCTCCCCATCATGATGATCATGGACGGAACCTCTGAAACTGTAAGCGAATCACCCCAATTAAATGTTTTCCTTATAAGAGTTGCCATGGTCATGGTGTCTCTTCACAGCAATAAAACCCCTAACCAAAACAGATATCTCTTGATGAGATAGACAGGAAGTAAAAAGAAGAGGAAATGAGAAGTACAAAGGGTCTCCAGCTGGGAAGGAATGCTGCTGATGGGAGGCACGTGGTAGCAGCTGGCTCAAGGCAAGAAGAAAAGACAGGGAGAAGTAGAAATATGAAAGTGCAAGAGAAATAAATACAGGGGCAATTTTGCTCAGTGCTGGTGATGGAGTCTTGGATTGTGCCCTCGATATATAGTCCAAAGAATGAAAGAATGAGCCAACCACCTCCATAAACTGCCTGTGAAACTTGCTTATCCATTTCAAAACCTGCACTACACTGGGCTACATTTCTCATTTCTAGGGGAGGTTATTTACTTCAGTAAGCCCACTACAGAATTCTTTCTGACTCTTAGTCAATACATCACCTTTGCACCTGAGTTGATCTTTAAAAGAAAGCCCACTGCTGAGAAACTTAAGAAGTCAGTGGGTCTTACGATAATACCTATTTTTCCTGCTGACACAATTGTGAGCCCCTTAGTCTCAGTATTGCTGACAGAGCACATGCCAGTTCAACCCATAACAATTACTTTAGATTCAGAGGAGATAACAGAGGCAAATGAACTTTTAAAAAGTGCAAAATGGTATAGGGCAGGTTACCGAAGATGCTCCCCGTAAACTACGAAGACTCAATGCTGCGAATGGAATCCATTTCTAGCCAGACCATCAAGAGAGATTACTTACTTACGCCTCTTGGTAGTTGATAATAAAGGAAAGGAAATTTGTCCTCCTCTTGCCTTGAACTGTTCAACCAGGATTTCACTGTTGATTTTTCTAATGCCCCTATGCTTTGGCATTGACCACGGCCATTGCAATTTTGGTATCCAATCCATCAAAATGATTTTTTGCAGCTATAACCCACTGTACCTCATCATCACATTTTTTTTCTTTGCACAGAGCAGCAATTGTTACTTGAATGGAATAATGGCTATTTATGTCTTTCCAAATCCTTTCTTTAGCGCCAGTCCAATCTGTTTCTACTCAACTGACCAGAGAGCTCTGATGTACTATAGCTAGAAGGATCAAGTCCATGAATCTGGATAGAGGTGGGGAATGACATCTTTATTTCATTAACTTCCAACAAAAATACAGCACTTAAAAAATTATGAATGTGGGCAACACATTTTGGTAATACTAGCAGTGTAGGTGACTTGGCCCAAAGAAATCACAGCCATTTTCATATCACACTGATTTAGTGCCAATATCTTGAAATATATTTTTGTTCATCACTACGCAAAATTACCTTCTAATAAGAATGACCACTAGGCTGAATTTAAAAAGGACACACTGCTCAATCACATGAAAACATTTTATAACTGTTTCATTATAATTGATTTCCTTTATAATGCTGTATCTTTTATTTTATGTGTTTTAAACATTTTGAGGAAAGGTCTATAAACTTTCACTGCACTGCCACATATGCTTCACTCAAGGTGCTGAAAAGCCAAAAATGTCTGGCTGTAGACGGTCCTGGTAAATCCGTTATTATTCTTGTAACATTTTTGTGTTAGTTAGAACCCCCTTTCCACTATGCTTTAGCATAATGAAGTGTTGTTCTAAATGTTCCTAGAGTGCTTCCCATCCAAGCGCACTGACAGCTCAGAAAAGGCAAAGAACACATTGCAGAAGTCCTGTTGACCTGCAAAGACTCAGTTAGACGAAAGGAGAAATCTCAATATGCATTCTTGCATTTTGCTATAAATCCCTCTAGCCATTGTTTTTCTGCCCTGCCTGTCATCTGGCCCCTCCCTCTCTGAGACAGACCCAGAAGTGCACCTGTATCCATCACTTGAGGATGAGGAAAGCACGCATGAGCAAAGTCTGCTTTTCCTGATGCTGAAGCCACCCCCCTTTCCTAGATGCAGGGTAATTTGCTTTCCTCATGAAACTGGTCTTTCACAGTCCCCCTTCCTAGAGAAAGGAGGAAGGGTCTGAAATTCACACTAAAACTTGAGAATGTTACAGCACCATCTTTTGGGGGGCGGGACAAAGAAGGGAGACCCTTTTCCCTCAGACTCAGGAAAGCTATCAAAGGTACCCTTTCTACCCTTGACCCTTGTTCTTGCCCTACTGGACAACCGTCCTTATGTATTTAATGGGTCTACATCACAAATATTCTTTCTGCCCAATGCCTACTAGGAACTTAGGAAATTTCAGTCCAGAGTCCAGCTCGAATGACATTCTGGTCATGACCTCTTCTCATATTTTCACACAAAGTTATTGTGCATCTGCTCTGAGATGGCACTCAGTATTCTGACCACAGCTTCAATATCTGTGCCCGGCTCTCCTGATAAAATATGGTGCTAAACTTGTTCTGGCATGTCACCAGATGTTCAAACCTATCAACAAATCTACTTTTTCCTTCAATCTCTCCTGATGTCACGACCTCATTGTCTAGCTGAGATCCCATGTTAACCTTTGCAAGCATTTATTTCACAATACTGGATGTGGGAGACCGCAGTGACTCTATTTCCATCTTGACTCAAGGTTGGAGGGTTCTAGCTTGCCAAGGTCAAATAACGGGATGTTTGGCCAAAGGTGTGGACACTAGAAATTTGGTTTCTCAAGGCCAGATAACAAGATGTTTGACTAAGGGCACAAGTACTAGGTGTTTTGAGAATTAAGGAAGTAACTACAATTGTTTGTTCCTTGTTTCGTGGTAAGGAAGTCTTTTGCCAGCACCTTTTGCTTTGGGTATAAAAGGACAAGGAGAAATAAACTGGTTGCTGCAGTGACTCTTTTCTTCTGTGTCTTGTCTTTTCTCAATCCTCACTCCCTTTCAGGCACATTCAATAGGTCAGCTGGTCCCAACAACTGGAAG
>LOJH01049873.1:0-12780 GCA_001685095.1 Ellobius talpinus
CTTTTTTCTTCTGGATTCACTTTTTTTATTTAGCTATCTTTATTCT
This sequence comes from Ellobius talpinus, assembly GCA_001685095.1. NCBI lineage: Eukaryota > Metazoa > Chordata > Mammalia > Rodentia > Cricetidae > Ellobius > Ellobius talpinus. Next base: position 47 of record LOJH01049873.1, read on the forward strand.
ATCATTCAATCTATCCATAAATTTAATTTTGTTTATTTTTGGATACAGGTTTTTTTTTTTTTGAGGCTGAGGCTGTCCTGGAACTCACTCTGTAGGACCGGGCTGGCCTCGAACTCCCAAGTGCTGGGATTAAAGGTGCGTGTCCAGCGAATTTCAATTTTTAATGTATCTTATTTTAACTTCAACTTCATTTTCGTTTCTGCATGCCTACCTAGCCATTGTCTATAATCTCTTACGTATCATATTTTTGGTACCAGCTTTTCTTTCTCAGATATACTTATTTGGTATTATTTATCTGATAATCTCAATGTCTGTAGCTGTGAGACTGTTATTTCTTATTTCTGCTGTCTCCTTGCCTGTGGGGGGAAAATTGAGCCTGGTTTTAGTCCATTCATCTAGAGAGAATTGACTTTGCTCTTAACAATTACTTCTTAACACATGGTGCACTTTTGACCTCAGAGTCACAAGCTGGGAAGGGAGGCAATTTGAGCCCTTGAACCTCCTGGGTAGGAATTCTCAATTGCACTCCTTTCTTCCTTAGTCTTTTCATTCCTACTCTGGTCAAGGCACCCTTTTATCTTCTTCAGTCATTAAGAGATGGCCCGGGATGGACTGAAGTCTCTTGTCATCTGTACTCGGGACTGCGCGGGGATTAGGCTGGCATCTGTGAGTTCTCAGCTCTCCCCGGAAAGGCCTGTTTGCTGTCTGCTGTCTGCGGGTTGCTCAGGGTGTTATATAGACTCCTTAAGGCCCGGTAAGTTTGTCTGGTCCTCACTAGACACATCGTCAATTTTATCTCATGTCCTTATTTATAAGCCTGTGACAGGGGCATGACCCTTCTACACACACGGAAGTGGAGGAAAGGAGGATGTGGAGGCCCTAATACAGACAAGAGAGGCTGGGTCAGTGTAAAATCTTCCAGATGGAGCCTGTGGTGAAAGGTGTGTGTGTATCTCCTAGCACATGTGTGTGGGAGGAAGTGTGCACGTGGACATGCGTGCATGCATGTTTGGGTGCACATATGTGGAAGTCAGGACAACTTGTGGAAGTTTTTTTCTTCTACCACGTGGGTCTCAGGGAATAAACTCAGGCCATCAGAGCTTCCAGCAGGAACCTTTCTCCACCCAAGTCTTCTACTGGAACTTTTCTTGTCTGTCGTGAGCGGTTAGGGAGATTGCAGTTGATCAGGGGGCAGATGAACACTGAGTGCTTGCCACGCACTTGTACTGTGCTTTTTAAATTTGTTACAGCCTCTGTATATATTACCTCTTCTAATTAAAACAACCCAAACAAAACACAGCAAAATGGGCTTTCCTACTCTCCTTTAGAAAATTGCCTGTGTTCAGAAGGAATAAGGCCCATCAGTGAAGTCAAATGGCCTTGGATTTGCCAGGGCTTTATGTCGGGGGAGACTGTGGTATGGAGTTAGAGCCACCACAGCCTTCTGTGCCCCTTGATCCCTATAGCCTCTGCATCCTTAGTAACTGAGAGTGAACCAGAATGCAGAACCTTCGTGCCCAGCGAATGACTCGCTCCTAAAGACCTCAGGCCCTGCCCTCCCAGGAGGAACCAGTAGACCCCCAAAAGTACATTCAAGAGAGCAGTAGGTAGGAAATGAAAGCTACCCTAGGGGTTAGGAAGTAGATTTTCTCTTGGAGCTAGGACCCAGGATTTGTCAGGAACAAAATGCTGGAGCTTGGATGGGCACAGCCTTCTGCTTTGATTCTGGCAGGGATCATTGAGAGTGCAGGAGCCACAATGGCCAGTGGTTCTGAGCACTGCCTCCCAGGGAGACAGTGGGCTGGATGCTGTACTCCAGCACATAAGAAAGGCAGTCTAGGAAAGCAGCTGCAGGGTTTGATGTCAGAGTCCAGTGTGGGGACCGAGAAAGCTTAAGAGACCAGGGCCCTGTGGTTTGAATTTAGTCTTCGAAACAAGAAATGAAGGCCCAGGAAGGAAAGTAGAGGACTCTGAAGGGTCAACCCTGAGGGCTGGAAAGGAGACTGCCTAGGGAAGGATCTCTGAGACTGGAATTCATGGAAGGTATTTTCGTTTCTTCAGTAAAGAGAAAGGCAGAGAAGGGAGGAAGTGTGGCCACAGGAGTGGGGAACAGGTTAAATGGCTACAGATAGCACCTTGTGGCGAACATTCTTGAAAAACCAGGTTGCTAATCAGAGCTGGACCTGTGGGATGCAGCCAGGCACTGGCCAGTGTTTAGACACGCTGATCTTCTAGTCAACACTAGGATTTCAGTGGTCTTTCCCACATCACATCACCCTAGGTTCCCTAGAGAGGCGCAGAGGACAGAAGTAATTAGAAGAACCAAGATGCTAGGGCACAAGGTAGCAAAAGGCCTTTTACTGAAAGAATTTCAAATATGATTCTGCCAACTTCCCTTCCCCGCACCAGCAACATGTCTGGCTTCCCTCGTGGGCCTGAGTTTTATATTGACAGGGAAGAACATGGTGTGGGCCCCTCCCATGTGCACAAGAACAAAGGGCCAAGCTAGGTGATTCCTGTTTTCCATTCGCATAGCCAGGCATCACGTTTTTCACAAATAAAAATGCCATGGATTCCTCTTGGCTCCTTTCAGTGGATATGTGGGGGTAGAGAAGACAGATCAGTCAATAAGAAAGGATGCTTAAGGTCAATCAGTCAACAAACAAGAAAGGATGCTTAAGGTCAACCAGTCAACAAGAAAGGACGCTGAAGGTCATTTGCAAGAAGACACATGCCTGTGGGTACAGAAAAGACAGTGATTGTGGGAGCAACCACGCGCAGGTCAGTGACACTGGGAAGGAGCCTGAGAAGAGTTCCCGAGGTCAGCTGTCAGTCCCCACTCCTGTTGTGAGGCTTGCAGTTTCTTGGACTGTATCCTCTTAGCTTGGGCTTCACCAGAAACAGACCTCAAGATATGAACACTGGTGCCCATGCATTAACAGCCACACGTGGAGGAGCCTGTGTATGCTGGGGTGAGACGGGATGACACTATGAAAAGCGCTTTTTATTGCGCTAGCTGTCTCTAGGATTGACTGTAATGCATCCCACACGCAAATCTCTCCACAGCACAGAGCCAGCCTGTCCACCAGGGACCAAGGGGGCAGCCATCCTCTTGCCCTGCTGTCCGTCACACCTTGGCTGAGGGTTTCTTTCTGGTGTAGACAAAGGGTGCACACCTCTTCCCCTGTCCTATTCTGTGGTAGTGGAGGGTCAGGAAGGGTTCAGTGATCAGAAAAACTTTAAGCCCCACAAATCCAGGGCTTGATTTGGGGATTAGCAGACCGTCACCGAAGAGGTTAAAGAGAATAAGGACTGTAACCTCTGTTTTAAAGGAAACTGTGGGGACGCTTCTACTCCACACAGTGGGGAGTCTGGCAGACTCAGAGGATCTTGGGTTGGGGGTCTAGGCACATGTTGGCGGAGGCTGCTTGTCTGTTTCTGGCCACCCCAGACCTGAAATAATCACTCTGAAACTATTTGCAATACTGTTTGGCTAATAACAGTATATTTCTAGCTAGCTCTTAGATATTAACCCATTTCTATTTTATATTTTACCACGAGGCTCCTGGTTTACTGGCAATTGTCTCCTGTGGTGGCTACATGGTGTCTCCCTGACTCTGCCTACTCTCTCTCTATATCTCTTCCAACCTGGCTATATTCCGTTAAGCCATTGGCTGAAAGCAGCTTCTTTATTAACCAATGGCAATAAAACATATTAATAGCATACAGAGGGGATTCCCACATCAGGCACATGCTTCTGATGCGTTCTCACCCCTCCATCCACCAGTTACCCTGCAATGAGAGATGCAAAGGCTGTTGTCTTTAACTTGCTTTATCAAAAGCATGGTCCTTTGGCCAGGGGTATACTATAGATCAGTTTAAAGACTGTTGTCTAGCACACAGGAAGCCTTGGGTTCAGTTGCCAGCACAACATAAACTAGGCATGGTGGTATATGCCTGTAACCTCAGCACTCAGGTGGTAGAAATAGATCAGGAGTTTGGTGTCTTCGACATACCGGGTGGTGAAGCCAGCCTTAGGTGTCTTGAGCATGCCATGCCAGAAGCATAGATGAACATATTTGTCTTTTCATGCTTGGGCCCAGACAGGTGAACAGGCACTGGAGCAGCTGCAGCAGCGGCAGGAGACTGAGCCATGTTGGGGATTAGATTTTCTGGTTTCTGATCTATGGCAGAAGCACTGACAGAGGTTGGAGAAATAAGCGAAAAGATGTCACTACCTGCCTTAGTTACTGTCCCATTAGTGTGAAGAGACACCATAACCAGGGCAACTTGTAGATGAAAACATTTGAGGGCTTGCTTACAGTTTTAGAGGGTTAGTCCCTGAGCACTGAGAACATTACATCCTGATCCCTGGCAGCAGGCAGAGAGAAAGCTAGATCGGGTCTAGCTGGGGCTCTTGAAACCTCAAAGCCCACCCCCCAGTAATACTTTTCCAACAAAGCCACACCTATCCAATGGGACCACATCCCTAACCCTTCCCAAACAGTTCCCCAAACTAGAGACTAAGCATTCACGCTTATGAGCCTATGGGGGACCATGTCATTCAAACCACCACACAACCGTCAGTGTCTGTTGAATAGCTTCAAGTCCCATGATGGCTTCTATAAGTGAGCTCTACATAAAGCCCCTGTAGAGTTGAAAGACTGGGATTTGACACTTAGGTGTGATGCTTGCTAAATCCCAAGCCCTAAGAAAAGCCACACTCCTTTGAGAGCAGAAAGATGTGACCCAGAAAAGTGAAAGTTTAGCTTTGGCTACTCTCCCCATGCCAATAACTGTTTTCTGTTTCTTCCAGTGGACAAAGTGTCTCTAACAAGTTAGGTGGCTAGCAGAACCCCAAAAGTGAAAAAACCACTGCAAATTTGAACTTGCTTTTGTGTTCAGAGGGTGTATGCTTTATATAAGGGAAAAACATATATTTTTTTCTTAAGCATTATTTTTCATGGTGATCATTCTGATTCATAAACCAGAAGTTTGGAGAGACTCTCTCCCATAGACTGGGGGAACTCATCAGACCTAAGATGATGGCTCCAAGCATGTACACTTGTAGGATGTGGGAGAGGAGAGAGTGCCCATGTGAAGGATGGTCTGTCACACAGTGGCTCTGCGCCTATCTGTCCCTGTCCTTGGTGCTTATGAATAATTTATTGAACAGTCTGAACTTATTGTGCCGACAGTTTTTGTAATCTCTTCTTGTCTTTGTTGTATGGCAAGTCTCCCATTCCCCCCCCCGTCTCAATCCTGAATCCTAAACTTCATCATTACAGTGTACTTGATGCTGACCTCCCCTGGGCTCATCCTGGCCTTCTGGGTTGGGAGGACCTGTGAGACAAAATATGAGGTTTTCTTTTCCATCCACCCCTCCCATCCCTCTGGCCACTCTCTCCTTTTCTGTGTGGAGGATGTTTCCTACTTTGCCTTCTGCTGGTGATGGTGACTGCTTTCCCAGTTGGTAGTCTGGGTAACTGGCTCTATGATGCTAGCTTCTCTCTGGGACCATTTGGGTACCATATAGAAGGCCTTTTGGAAAGGGCTTCTAATCTCAAAGCTCTGGGATAGAAGGCCCCTTGTATAGAACCCTGTCCTCTTGGTATGACTTGGCCATTACCCTCTTGTGCTCTTAGCAGCTATAATTGCCCCGCATGAGATGCTTGTGCAGGACTGGGCCCATTCATGTTCCATCATGGAGAGGAGAGGGAGGGGCTCATGAAGTTGTATAGGCAGTTTACAATTGTTGGGATGAATGGTCATGAGTTCCCACCCTTCTTGAAGGGTTTATGGAGAGTTAACATTGGGAATAGCAAGAGAGGCATCTTCAGTGGTGTAGCTTCCAGCAAGTTGCATTCCTGTAAACCATCCCCAAGATCCTTTAAGGAACACGAATTAAGTTCACTGGTCCTCCAAGCTACATTTCAGTAGCTTGGTATTTGGTCTCTTATTGGTACCCTAACTGGATGGTGAACAGATGCTCATTTCCCTGGGGCACGTTCATGCAACAACCCACTCCAGCCTCGGAGAAGGATGTCTCACATCACTTTCTCTTGGATGGTCCATCGCAGAGCCTCATGGCTGAGGTCCTCTCACCTGCTGCCCAACTTAGCATTAAGGCTGTCTTGACTACTTTTATTCTGTTCATCCTTCTCTACCAAATAAATGCAAGTGTGCTTGACCCTTTGACTGTGGGGACCCAACTGCCCTCTGTCACCCCTCTGTCCATCTGTCACTTCTCCCCAGACCTCTCTGGACTAATAGGCTTGGCGCTGCATTACCACTTACTCAGCAAAAGCAAACGTTTGACAAACAGTAATGTATTATTTTTCCTTAATTTTTAACGTGCCCAGTCACCTTTAATGATTTTCTTAGAATACATATTTATGATTGGCAATGGCAAACCCTTGGAATGACCTAAATACTACTGAGAGCAAAGATTCCATTAACCCTTCAGATTCTTTCCCTCCCCTTTGCCCATGGTTAATACATTTTGGAAGGGAGGGTGAGGTAATGGTTGGGGCTCAGCTTCCCCTTAATCATCTCTAGAAGGGGGAAGTCAATTATTTGGAATGTACAAATCTGTTTTTCTGCAGTGTAGTTTCTCAGTTGTAATAATAATAATAAAGACCCATGCAACACCCCATCCTAATTACGGTAATTAAAGACTCACACCGTATCACTCTGCTGTGTGAGCTGAGTCTGGAAATGTACATAGGAAGCCCATGAAGCATGGGCTACAGGTTTCCCCACCCTATACATCTCCTCTGAGGCACTGGGAGAGGCCTCAGTAATATGTTCACATGGTCCTATGTTTTTATGCAATTTGGTCAAATAATGTGTGTATTTCCATGTGTTGATGAGTGTGTGTTCACACACTTGTGCTTGCGTGTGTATAAGGAGCCTAGAGGTTGCTGTCTAATGGTGGGCGGCTCTTCCTCAGTCACTTGACTATTTTTTTTTTGAGACAGAGCCTTATTGTAACACATGCTCACCTCAAATTCACTATGTAGTGGAGGATAATGATCTTGAACTCTTCTGATTCTTCTCTCTTTCCTCTCCGGTTTTGGGAAGGTAGGTTTGTGTTCTCATACCTGGTTTATAGGGTACTGGGGATTGAACGCCAGGCTTTGTGCACGTGAGGCAGGAGCTCTACCAGCTAAGCTGTATCCTGAGTCCTATACTTTGAGACAGGGTCTCCCACTGAAACTAAGCTCCTCAGTTGGGCTCGATTGGCTGGCCAGCAAGCTGTAAGAATCGCCTTATCTTTGCCTCCTCCAACCTGTGTTCTTGGTTGGTAGGGCTAGAGATGTGTGCTGCCCAGCTTTTCTGTGGGTGCTGGGCATCCAAACTCAGGTCCTCGTGGTTTCATAGCTCAGTTGCTAAAGTGTTTGCTATCTTCCTAGTCTCACACACAGGCACACAAATAATTTACAATCACATTTTATTATCTCTTTGAACTCGGACCTCCCCGCTGTTGTTTTCCCCATGAAAGTTGGAACTGGTATGGCCAAAATACATCTGGAACTTGGAATTGACCTAGAGAGCCCTGTAGTCTGGGTCAATTGAGGCATTTACATGAATCACAGTCACTACCAGATGTGCCTGGCTTTCCAGACTCTCCTCTCACTCACTTGTCTGATTTATCTGTGCCATGTCATTATTATGGCCTGGGCTAGGGGCCTGGACCCCATGGCCATGTCCCACAGTGGCCAGCCCAGGGAACTATGTAAGTATTAGGGGACAAGCAAGCATTGAAAGATGCTTGGCTTGGATTGCTTTCTACATCTATCCATAAAATAAACTTCAAAAGATTTCCCCAAGTCAGGAAAACAACTGGTTTACATTTCTAGTCAAAGCAGCATTGAGTTGTGGTTTGAAAGAAAATAGCCCCCAAAGGGAGTGGCACTATTAGGAGATGTGCCTTGTTGAAGGAAGTGTGTCACTGTGGAGGCGGGCTTTTGAGGTCTCCTATGCTCAGGATACTGACCAGTGTTTCAGACCACTTCCTGTTGCCTGTGGGATCAAGACCTAGCTCCTTCTCCACTCGCAGCTCCTTCTCCAGCACCATGTCTGCCCGCAAGCTGCATGTCCTGCCGTGATGATAGTGAACTCTACACCTCTGAAAACTGTAAGCCATCCAATTAAAATTACAAAAACTCTTTAGTAAGAGTTGCCATGGTCAGAGTGTCTTTTCAGACATAGAAACTCTAAGACAATTTACAAAGATGAATTATCCTCAGGAAATACTTGTCAATTTCCTCAATTCAAATCTCCACAGTTCTATGTGATGTTACATTTTCTCCCTGTCTTGACCAAAAACCTAGAACAAGCATCAAAGGAAAAAGGGTGTATAAAATACATATATACATATATGTAAAGGTGTATTATTATGTTTAAGTTCTATTATCACATTTAATACAACAATGGGTTTATTAAGACATTTTCACACATGTGTAGTATATATTTTGAGCATATTCATCCCCTGCTATGCTCCAGTATTCCCTTTCCACTCATGCTGATCCCTTCCCTTTTCTAACTCACCCCTTAAAGGAGATATTTTGGCCACGTGGTGGTGTACACCCTTTAATCTCAGTCTGCAGGAGGCAGAGGCAGGCAGATTTGACTTCAAGGTCAACCTGGTCTACAGAATGAGTTCCACGGTAGTCAGATCTACACAAACAAGCCCTGTCTGGAAAACCCGAATGAATGAATTGAATAAATAAGGATACATTTTAGATCACGGTTTGGGAGAGTAAGTTCCATCCTGGCAGGGAAGACATGGCAGAGTTCGAGAGAGTAGGAGTGGATGGGGTGCCTCCCATCTGAGCAGACCAGGAAGCAGAGAAATGGGGAGTCTTCACACTCCGCTGCCTCATTACCCCTCACCCTCATAACACCTGGTCACTGTTTCTGTCTGTTCCTGGACGTTCCCATCCATGTCTTCCAGTTTATCTGAGCAGCAGGTCTGGAACCATCCCAGCATGCTGAAGTGACGACTTCTTGTTTGGAGCCGCACCAGCAGAGAGCACACGTAGTGTGATTGACTTTGACCCAGGACATCACTTTCCCTGGGCTGGCTCTTCTCAAAAGCCTTAGCTGGTCGGAAGGTTCGTTATGACTCTGCTGGCCCTGACTCCACTACTTAGAACCCGTAGTGACTGTATAGTGGCTGTGTTCTGTGTTCTACTGCAGGGCTGGGCCAGAGCAAGGCTCAGATGCTGATGCCAGCTGGGCTAGCATTCAGATGTTCTTGCAGCTACAGCTTTGGGGTACAGTAGGGAGTGTGAACTCTTGCCTCGTGTGGTCCAAGGCTCCGGGTCAATGTCTTCTACCTCAGGGCTGATTGTGCACTTGGCCTTTGAGTGCAGAGCAGACAAATGAGTCAACAGATCTACTCGTAAATAAACTTCCTATGCTTTTGTGAGGCAGGGCTATATAGAACTCTGGTAGAGACCTCAAGACTAGGAAGGAGAGGAGCCATCTCTCTCCCTGACTTGAGGCAACCATGAGCCCATGCATTCAAGGAGTCTAAGGGAAAGTGTCAATGTCAGCAGGGAAGGATGGCAGCTGGAGGATCATGTATTTGATGAAAGGCTGTATTTTGCTGATAGGATTATGGTTACTTAATATGACATTAAAGAATACGGAATGCCTTCCTTAGGGAATGAAGTATTTCTTGATTCATAATAATGGTGACCAATGAACTAGACACGCAGAGTAAGCCTCAGATGTGGATTAAAGTCAACATGTTTGAGGGGGGTCTTGAGAAAAACTCATGACTACTTTGAAGATGGACACCCAGAGAGATGAGAAGTTGAGGGGGAGGCTGGAGACGGCATAAGGTGAACTGAGATTGGAAAAATGAAGTAGATGGACTATATGATGGTTAATCTTGTCAACTGGACAGGGTTTAGGGTTACCTATGAGGTGGCCGTCTAGGTTTCCCTGTGAGACCTTTCTAGAAAGGTTTAACTGAGGAGTGAAGACCCACCCAGAATGTAGGCCGCACCACACACGGACTGAGGTGCCAGGTTAAATAAAAAGAAAATCAGCTGAGCAGCCATACCCATCTCTTTGTTTATTGAATGTGGACACAATGTGACTAGCTACTCACACTCCTGCTGCATGCCTTCTGACAGGCCGGGACTGTGTCCCCCTCAAACTGTGACTCACTATCAGCTTCTTTATGCCGTTTCTGTCAGACTTCCTGTCACATAAACTAGACCTTTTCCTCTTTCTTTCCCCCACCTTGGGATAAAGTTATGTTAAGGACAGGGAAAGGTCTCTGTCATGGAGGCTTGAAGGGAATATATAGAAAGGGGGTCAGGACGAGAAGCACCCTGGTTGTGGGAAGGGGGGTGGGGGCAGTGCTCCCGGAGACTGTTCATTCCCAGGTGAAGTCAGCGTATCTATAAGACTATTTCCTGTAGTGTTCTTTACTGAGACAAATGGGAGTGATTTAGAAACCCTTGACTAATTCCGTGAGGTTGTGGCAGGAAGACCATTCCAGGGAAGACAAAGACAAGACTCGAAACAGAAGTGGAGTTATAACTCACGTGGAAGCTATCTGTAGCAATCATTACAAACCAATGTCGGACACCAGTGTTTACAAGACGGCTATAGAAAATGGCTGTCCACCAAGATGGCGGTTTGAAGTGTACCTGAATAACATTCTCACTGGATACTATGCTGTTGACCAGCTGTTCAAAAACTTCACCAGGCTGAGGGACCATAAAAAACATTCTTACATTTTAATGAAAACATTCAAGTTGATTGTAGGAGGAAGAATCGTTATCTATGTAACAGCTTTGCAGGGGCTCTTTCCGGGGATGAGAAGAACAGAATAAAGAGCCCCTTCTCAGGAGAACGTGCCTCTTCTGCGGCAGGAAACAAGACCCCTGGACCATTCCTAGTTTGCCCATTGTGGTGATGCCGTACGGCTAACTCTTAGTGTCATTTGCCCGAGAGTCGACTTGATTCATCCAGAAGGGTTTTGGTCTCCCCTGTTCTAATCTAAAAAGTCTTTTCTAAGAGTCTTAAGACATCACCCTGAGCAATGGCCACATCTTCAGATGCTGTAACAGGGAATGGGGGGAACTAATCTTCAGTCTCCTATAGTGGCCTCATGAGAGAGAAAACACTTTTTCTGGACTTACTGACTCAGAACAGCCATAAAACAGTGCATAATCTCTCTATAGCCACAAGTTGTTCCCAGCACGCTTTTGTGGGTGCGGTGGTGGGGGCTCTTAACACCGTGCTGCATTCAGTGGCGGGGGTTAGTCCTAGTCATTGCGTCTCCCATGCACACATACTCTGTTCTGAGTCAGGGGCATGAATGGGCCACAAAGGAGAAATAGGGAATATGGTACAATCAAAGCTGGGCCTTAATCTGAGCCAGAGCTTGTAGGGGTTAATGACACTGGAGATCCAGAGCATGGTAAGATGGCTTACAGTGTTTTTCTTAGAGGTCAGTCGATTCCAAACAGGCTTAGTACACAGTCTGTAAGCTGAGTGAGGGCGCACAGTTATAAATGATCTCAGAGCACATTATTAACCTGCTTACAGATTGGGGAAAGTTTGATTAGCAAAACCAAACTTTAAACAGCGTTTCCCAGGTGGGAGTAAAAATCCCACCTTCATAAAGCCTCTATCCTGAAGGCTTGTTTGAAGTTTCCCACATTGTGGACTTAGGGAATGGATACCCCATCACTGAGCTATTCTTTCGCACACAGTCCAGCACAAGTGAACCAAGAGAACCTGGAAGAAGGACCCACCAGGGGTTCACTTAGCCTTCATTCTGTCACCCAGACACCATGAGTCCATTTCCTTGAAGAGCTGTCAACACTACTAGTACACTGCAGAAAACCTAGAACTGAGAATTGCCTGTGGCGAAGGCTGAAGACTAACTGGATCATCCCGAGGTGACCCAAATGTTCTCTTTGGTTGAGGGTGCGCTATTTGTCAAATCCATTGTTACATAGCTGAGGTCTGTAGCTTTCACTGTACAGTAATTTGACCTCATTGAAAAAATAGGTAAAGTTAATACTTGGGGACGCTCAGGACTCACCCAGCGCCTATTACAGACCCTTCTCAGTGTTGCCCACCCACAGTGCTTAGAGAATGACACCATCAGGACCATGTGAGGCAGGAGGAAGAGGATGGATTCTTGAGTCAGCTCTGCTGGCCTTTCCCGGTGGGTGGTTTCATTTCCCTCTTTTGTGCATAAACTAAGCAAGTTTTACAAGGCACTTGCTAAGCTCAGACAGCCCGTTCCTACTTTCTGAGACACTGCCTGGGCCTGGTGACCCGGAGGTGCAACCTGCTTTGGCAATTCTGTGATGTGAATCTCTTCCACATGTCTGGTGTCAGCCCTGTGGGGGAGAACCCAGCAATCTGATTCCTCCAGGAAGTCCACAGCTCTGTGGCTGCTAAAATTAGAACCAGACTGCAGCCCAGATCAAGGCCATTCCTCTCCCAGCCCCTCAGTTGAACTAACACATCTCCCTCCACCCTGCACGGTACAAATGTGCCGGTAATTATAGCTACATGAAGACCAGATGAGCTGGGGGCCTGGAGAAAGAAAGCAGAAACAGTTTCCTGGAGACCCTGACTCTTCAGACAAAGAGAAAGAAAGTGAAAGGAAGGGGATTGGGGGTGGCTAGGGGAGGAAGAAAGGAAAAGCAGTAAAAGAATTTGGTACCCAGTGAGTTCCACAAAGACAA
>LOJH01049874.1:0-16313 GCA_001685095.1 Ellobius talpinus
ACTAAATATGAAGAAAGCTAATGATAGAAAGGCCAATAAATGTCATATACAAAAAGAGCAGCTGGAGAAGATGGGGGCCAGAGAAGGAAGCTGAAGAGAGCGAAGAAGCTGATTGGCTTAAGGAATACAGACATTAAAAGGGACTAGAGTTCACATATCCTGCTCAGTCCTCTCAAGCTATGAGTGAGCAGACTGACATTCCCAGAGTTAGATGACTTTTCCTAAGCCCAGGCCCAGTTAGAAGGCCCAGATCTGGCCCCTGGTCATCGAGCCATCACTGTATGACAGCACTGCTGTACATCATGAATTCAAAGGCAAGACGAGGATTCTTTTAAATTCCACAAAGACTTAAAATAACAGTGGAAGTAATAAACACCTAAAATTCTTTGGCTTTCTTAAGTATAATATAAATACAGCATTTAGCATTTGTATGCACTTTAGTTTAAAGCTATGCTGTGTAACAAATTCACTAATAGTAACTTATCATTGAGAATTAATTATTAAAAGTCTAGAGAATCAAGTTCTGTGTTTACACAAGATTATTCTTTCCTATATAAAATGTCAAAGTTTCTACAAATAATATGTAGATTCTATAAGTCTAACATCAGATGCAAATATCTTAATGGAAGAACTGCTTGAACTGCACTGTGCTGTATCTTCAAATATAAGGTAGAGCCTTTAAAAAGCGTTGACTAATACATGGTGACTAACAAATGGAATGACGCATACTGACCTAACTGCTCATAAACTCCCTTGAATACAAATATGGTTTAAAAATGCTTAAAGAACAAGAATTCAAACTAGCATTAGTTCTCATAAGTGCGATGGGCATTCTATATCCTAAATAAATTTAGTATTATAATAAGGTAGTTAAATGATTTTAAAATGAAAGTGCAGAACTTGGGGACTTTCCAGGCTGGAATTCAGTGTTGCCTACAGGTTCTTATTTGTAAAATATTAGTGATAATCCTACATCAGAGACTACAAATGGAGGAACGGCTAAATTGTGGGGTTGCTAGCTTGAACTCTGGAGAGTGCAGAGCACGAAAATGGAGCTCTGGGATTTAGGTCTGCTAATAATATACAACAAAGGAAGATTGAAATAGTGGGGGAGCTCTGAAAAGGAAAGTAATTGCTATAGAACCAGCCAGTTATAACACACCTCCCTAGTTAAATCCTTTTAATTTAATGAAAAAAATTTCCTTAATGGGAAGAGAAAAGAGAAATACTTTGTTGAGTATTCTTATGGCCAGGGTCTCTGAGAATAATATTTGAGACCTTACTGTCAAAAAGTTCATTTTTATTTTATGCCGTTATTTTATAACCAAATACATTATTCCCATAATAGTTGTTTTATGCTAAACAGTTTCACCCTGTATTAAGCACAGATTTTTTTAATTATTTAATGAGTGTTAATACTGTCAAGCTCTAGGAAAACATCCAATCTGTTACATGCATTGCTGGAAAACATAAACCTCTGCTGTCCAATGGAAAGAGCCAAAGTCTAGTATTTAAGCCTGGCAACTGCAACTTCAATCTCGAACAAATAAACAAGCACAAAATGGCTACAAGTCCCCCAGTTCTCAGAATCAAAGCTTCCTCTCATTGGGAGAACTCCCAGGACAAAATACTCTCCACTCAGTGGCAAGTGTTATGTGGGCAATTTTCAGACACGCACAATGGCTTTGCACTTCCAATTCTTTTTGCGTGTTAGAACTGTAAGTAGATAAGGTTCTTATTTGGTGCAAAATGACAATAACTATAAATCCATTACTGAGAGAAGAGGGGTTAAGAAGCTGTTTGCACATTTTAAAAAAAGGCTGTGAGGAAAACATGATGGGGCTGGACTAGGGAGAAGTGGGGGAGATTAATGGTACAGTTCTACAGTGCAGTTTTTCCAGACAGAAATGTAGTTTAGATTGGCTCTGTACAAATAACATGATTGAAGAGTTGGAAAATATTAAATGGCTAATTTTATGATATGCATTTTTGGACACAGAAAAAAGCTACTACTGGAAGTGAGGCATTCAAAAATATCCCCCAATTTTTATATTTTTATATTTTTTAGGAATATTTTTATATTCCTAATATTTTAAGAGAAAACGCTGAAAAATTGTGTGAGACTTGGAGGATCAAGTTGTGAGAACCTGGAGAGACTTAACTCAGGCTGCAGAGAATTTCAGAAACGTTTGGGCTGTGAAACCTAGGGAGGATGCAACCAGTAGGAAGAAGGGAAGCAAGGGCTGCTGGAACTTGAGCTACAGGTGGGGAGGGGAAAGGAGGCTGACACTGGAGTCTTTGGGATTTACTGGCTATAACAAAAAGCTCACTAATGTGACACCACAAAATTGAACACCTGGATTTACACCTTAGGACTCATATCGTTAAAGCAAGCAAATATTATTTGTTAACACCATTAAAAACATCACCACCTACGATGCCATGTTACAGTATTTGAATGTAAGCAATTTCAGCTAGAAAAATGAAATAAAAGTTTACAGTCTAAATTGATAGTAATGAACAGCTCTCAACTGGAGGTGGTGGCTGACACCTATATTTCTAGCACTCTGGAGGCAGAGGCAGTGGGAGCAGGAGTTTAAGGCCAGCTAAAATTACCTAGACACTCTGTGAGGTCACCCTGGACAACAACCACCACCCCTACCATTACCAAAAACACCACCACCCACACTAAGCTTCCAGATAACAAGATACGAACAAGACAATTAAAATGCTAATTTCAGAACCACTCCATCAACTAAATCATAATCCCTGGAGATGAGAAACCAAACTGACCTTGTTAATAAACCATGTCACTAATGTCCGAGTATCACTGGACTAAAATCCTCCACTTTAGAGTTTTTGAAATTTACTTGTGCATGTATATTAATGGATGACACCTTGCTGGGGTTGGTTCTTTCCTTTTACCAGGTGGGTTCAAGCTTGGCACCAAGCACCCTTCCCTGCTGAGAAAATAAATGCTGTTATTTTCATGGTGCTTAGGGCTCTCCAGAAGCAAATACAAATGTAACATTTAAGGGTATACTCTCTGACCTCATTATGGTACTGGCTTTTCTAGTTCCTTAGAGCACATGGATTCTGTGCTGCTTTGATGTTGGGATGACAAATGGCATAGATTTGGCATGAATGTTCCCCCCTCTCTCTAGATACAGATTTCCAGGCTTCAGACATTTTATGGCAGGTGATCAAATATAACCACAAACAAGAAAAACCCTGTTTCCATTACTTCATCAAGAGCAAGGCACAGGGGCACAGGACTGGAATCTATATGGATGCCAAAGCTATTTGTGTGTATAGATAACTTATAAGCAATTCATGTAATTAGTAAAGCCCAAGAAAAACTAGTTCTCCTTTAAAAACATTTCTTAGTGTTGGAGAAGGAAGGCAGCTTGCAGACACTAGGCAAATGCTTTGTCACGGAGGTACTAGTGATACAAACTAGTGTTGTAGTTAGAAACAGGTGAAAAGGGGCTGGAGAGATGGCTCAGTGGTTAAGAGCATTGCCTGCTCTTCCNCTGTAATGAGGTCTGGTGCCCTCTTCTGGCCTGCAGACATACAAACAGACAGAAAATTGTATACATAATAAATAAATATTAAAAAAAAACAGGTGAAAGGGTATTTATTTGGATCATGTTTTCAGAACAATCTTTGGCAATTTGATATCATACGTCTTTATTCAATTTGGCTAATAAACAGTTGAATGCAAAAGTCCCATGTATTATTCCTAATAAACTCTCAGGGTTGAAAAGATGTAGATAATAACTCTTTCCTCTATGTATACTATACTAAGTACCCACCTAGTCTG
Source organism: Ellobius talpinus (assembly GCA_001685095.1). Taxonomy (NCBI): domain Eukaryota; kingdom Metazoa; phylum Chordata; class Mammalia; order Rodentia; family Cricetidae; genus Ellobius; species Ellobius talpinus. The sequence goes on from LOJH01049874.1 coordinate 3,824, forward strand.
CCTATACAATCTCGACTAGGCTGGAAAACATGGAGTAAGTCAGTTATTAAAAGTTAAGTAATTTTAAGTGTTATTCATTTAATTATTTTAGATAATTTGCTTAATGAGTGCCCCAGGGGAATAATCTACATTGAAAGCAATGGGTCCAACTGTTCACTAAGTACCATAAACTATGTTATATTGTTCCTCTATCTTGTAAGTACAGGGAAGCCTCAGAAAGATCGTGAAGATAGTAGTGTTTAAAAGGAAATGAGTTTATTTTGTCGCACGTATATATCTCAAGAAATAATCAGCATTTAAAGCCCTTAAGCCTATTTACCTAAACCATGAATCATTCATATTACTTGATACACATTATAAAATGTAAAATTTGGAGACTAAAGTAATTTCCAGGTTCCTTCAGGTCTTAGTATCTTATATCAATAAGCTTGTAAGTAGTTTTTTAAGCAATCATTCATTTTCCTTTACTAAGATTTATATGCCAGAATTACTTAATAAATTAAAAACATGCTTCAGTATCCATATATTTGCAAGATGATTTTCATGTCTTTATAATTCATCCCTTCCAGATGTATCTTGAGATAGCTGTTAAAAAGTGAGAGGGAATTGGAAAGGTCACTAAACGTAATGAGTATAAAAAGAGAATAATTTATCAAAACTCTAGTCAACTTATAAAATGTTGCTTTCTATTTGTGAATCTCTCAAGTCAGTATAAATAGCAGTGTTCTTTCTATCAGGATACTAGTTCTAAATTTGTCTACTACTATCTTTGTAGGTCAGACAGTCTCTCATCTATCATAGTATTAAATGCCTCAGATCTGTAGCAACCATTTTTCTGAGATGTGTTAGAAATGTAGTCTTAGACTTCTCCTTATTCCATCATTCCCAGTGCACAGAGATGGAGGTGGGTATCAGCGGTCTGGTGTTTTTAACAAGCCCTAAACTTTTTGAAAACCATCATCCTAAAGCAATGGAGAAAAACATGGGCCTGTCAATGGAGCACTGGTTTTGTTGGCAATTCCATGTGACAGGGACTGGGATCACGTAGCCAGGGTATGGAGGAAGGGTGAGCTGTCAGTCAGATGGCAGGAAAAAGTTGTAAGAAACAAGCAAACCTCTCAATAATATTGATTTATTTTCAAACTAATTTAACATAACCAGTTATCTTCAGTTCATGAACATGAAACTGTAGCCCCATATAGTGAGCATTGTCTTTTCTGTCCCTAAGGACAGAATCAGAATGATCCATCTATGGTCCCATCATCAGAACCCTTTCAACATTACTGATAATTACTTGAAATAGTCGACCAGGATTTGAAGTTCAGCCTATAATCTATTCTTAAGATCAAGTAAGTTCGGGCTGGAGAGATGGCTCAGTGGTTAAGAGCACTTACTGTTCTTACTGTTCTTCCAGAGGTTCTGAGTTCAATTCCCAGCAACCACATGGTGGCTCACAYKCATCTATAATGAGATCTGGTGCCCTCTTCTGGGGTGCAGGTATGCATGCAGGCAGAACACTGTATACATAATAAATAAATTAAAAAAAAGATCAAGTAAGTTCTATTTGTGGACAGCAATTTAAACCAAGTGAATAAATCTTCCTTTAAGATTGGTGAGATTAATAATCCCATTTATAGGGAATAGTTTTGGATAAAATAGTTCTCAGTAATCTGAAACTAATTTATTCTGAGCGGGGACAGATTATGTTTTATTACAGTTGGGGTGTGTGTGTGTTTCTGAGAAAGTCTTACAGGTAGCCGGGCCTAACAGCACAATCTTTGATTTGGGTGTCAATTTGTTTGACAAATATACTAGTTGGGAAATATGGGGCCAATTTATAAATCTCTGGAAAATTATAATGAAGATAATGTTATATATTTACAGAAGTCTATATGAAGGGTAGAGCAATGTAGTGAAGCAGGTATTCAACACTGGCTGTTAGTACTAATAAAATCTTTACTGACACTCTTTTACCCCACCTCCAGATTGGCCTAATTTGTTGTACAGCCAAGAATGATCCTGAGCTTCCTACTCATCCTAAATTATTAGCTAACTATGGTAAGGATGCCAAGAGTGGTCAAGTGAAGAACTAGTCCTCCTTTCTTACAGTCTATATAGAGCTAGATTATTTCAAAAAGCAGCTCTGGCCTTATTATGTTTTAGTTGAAAAAATAAATAGGGTGAAAGCAGGGCCATGGTGGTAGAAAGTCATGCTCTTACTGAATTCCAGTCGAGTACAGTAAGTGGGAAGGGAAGATTATTGGTGAATTGAATTCTAGAAGTCTTTTTATACCTGGTTATAACATGGTAAGCTTTTTAGAGTACTTACTAAACAGCAATAGATCTCATCCTGCTAAGAGTTCTAGATTGTGAAATCATTGTTAGAAATTTTACTGCCAGTCTGAAGGGCGTGGAGGCCGATAAAGCAGTTTCTGAAGCAAATTAGACAGAATGTTCTGGATTTAGGTCCACGTTTTTTCTTTACTCTTAGCTCATTACGGTATGGTTCTGACCTGCTGGGAAGGTTGCACACTTCAAGTGTGTACTTTCAGGGAAAGTTGCTTGCCGTTTTTGGCAGTAGGCTGAGGAAATCTCTACAAAATGAAAAAGGCAAAGAACTAACAGACCACACTGCTCTCTCCTGTTCCGCTGATATTCCAACCACCACCCAGAGGAGCAACTGAGAACTGCAGAGATACTGCTATTTTGGGGAGAGAGGAGCAAACAAAGAATTCTGTCTACAATAGTCAATTCATTCTATGGAATTTGTTCAAAACCAAGCAGCTAAATTGCTACTGTCAACCACCACCAGGTCAAAGACATGGAACCTTTTGCAAAAACAGAATTGTATGTGCACCAGTGTTTGTAAGACAATCAAAATATTTGTGTGCTTGTGCTCTTTAAAACACAAGTGGGTTACTCCTAAATGCTGTCTCTGATAGTCTGTCGAGAAAGGCATCATTCTCTTAACATGGTTTTGGCAGGTGGTGGCACTGCACAATGGAGGAATAGAGTGCCTGCAAAAATGCCCCTATGCCCACAGCCTATCTATCTACTCTCCACTCAGCAACCCCAGACGTATACAACAGATCCATTCTGTTCCAGGTAAGGGTTCTTCTTCCTTGTGTTCAAGATCATTATTTGAAAGACAGTATTCAATACGGCCAAGGAACAAATGATTGAGGTCAGCACTCCATGCTCTGGGACACTATGACGACACTAGCCACATACTCTTAGCATTGTGTTTACGATTATTTCTGGAGTAGCGTTTGGACAATGATGCTAGGTTTTAAGAATTACTTTGTCATGCTGAATTAAGAGATGACTATAGAATATATAGAAGAAACAAGCCACACTCCTTCAAAAATGAGACTTCACATTTAAAAATGCTCCCCTCAAAATATAAAGCAGAAGATAACGGCAGTATAAAGTGTAAGACAATGTAGTTAGTACGCAGCAACTGGTCTTAAGGGTCCAAGACAGGACTTGGATTTTGTGTGGCTAAGGAGATCCACGGATGCCACACGACTGGCACCACTGTGGCTTCTGGCTAATTTCCGCATCCTTCACACTCCACTGATGCAGATTTTAAGTTTAGGAGTGAATCCAACACAGTATTTTTTTTTCCACATGAAGAATGTACCTCACAGAAATTGAATTACTTCTTCAGGGCCAGCTCATGTATTATGGAATCAAGTCTTATGACTTTCTCAGTTCCTCTGTTCAGGGTTAAGTCGGCATTGGGAATAGTTTTCCTTATTCACATTAGATGGATTTCTTGTTTTAGAAAAAAAAAGGCTACTGCCCTTTAGTTTTTCTTTTTGCTGCTTTTATGCAACCTCATAAAATATATAATAAAATCACAAAGAGCATTATCCCACAGAAATACGTTCTCTATAGTACTTTCTGATGTGAGAAATTCTGGCTCTGGTTAGCTAAATCAGTCAGATTTATACCATTAGTTTAATAAAGATTAAGAAAACAAACTTTCTCCCCTTAAATTTACCCTTTGAACAACTCAAATACTTAAATACTGTAAGAAATTTTAAGGGTCAGTTCCTTTTTTTGTTGTTGTTTTAATCTTATTTCCTGAAACCCAGAAACTTGATAGAACAGTAGTAAAAACAAAGTATAAGAGGGTAAAGTAAGAAGACACACAATTGCTATCAAGTGTCCGAGTCAATCTTAACAGAGACACTTTCATTTGAACAAGCTATTTTCATCCTGCTCGTATAAGGAAGCACCTTCCCTGCCACAGTGACGACTGCACTCAGTGTGTTGGTGGCTGTTGCTGTATCCAACAAAGGCAAACAATTTTCACAAAGAAAACATGAACAAGATAAAATTTAGAAAGGATGATTTATCAAGAACATCAAGGGAACTCTGACTAGGAATAGAAAATTACTAATAATTTTGCTCTAAACTTAAATACAATTAATTTTTAAAGATTAATTTGCCTTTTTGGGTCTATTCTCTATGAATACAGAGAAATATGAACACACCATTTAAACTTAAACAATTTATAAAGATCTTGGCCAGCTTTACAGATCCAACAAAGGATGGTGAGTTAGTCATTAAATATAATGCAATTCTCTCATGATCTTAAAATGTTTAAAGGATCATGTCTACTGACACCATCTTTCTCCTGAACAGCAAATTATGCCGCCAACCACACAGATACTATTATAAAGTTTAAACCGTGCCTTTCCACAGTTTTCATATTTTGTTTTCGAAAAGTTTGCCAATACCAATCTATTAAAAGAATCCCTCCTGGGCTGAACCATAGCTCAGCTCTTCCAGAGGACCAGGGTTCAATTCTCAGCACCCACATGGCAGCTCACAATTGTCTGCAACTCCAGTTAGTTCCAGGGGATCCGACACCCTCACACAGACATACATGCAGATAAAAACACCAATACACACAAAATAAAATAATTAAAAAAGAATCCCTCAATCCATGTTTAAGATGTATTTCTAATTCTGTTAGATCTTTTACCCTGGCTACTTTCTCTCATAAAACTGAGGGGTGCAAGGACAAAATATTTAATGTTTCAGTTTTTTTCTTTCCTTTTCTGGGTAGTCAAAAGAGAAGAGGTCGGATAATGCACACCTGATGAACAGGAGTTCTGTTCCCCCTCCCCCCAGGAATGTGGAAGAGCTACTGAAGTAGCTCTAATACTTGCCACTTCCGTGTTTCCTTTTGTCTAACCTTCCTTTCCAACAGTTACATCTGCTATGTCACATTCGTCCAGCAGGTGACTTAGCTGTACTCATAGCCTCTTCCTGAGTTACCCCCTCTCCCCAAATCATCGAAGTCCGAGGATTTCTGACAGGCTCTAGGGCATTAAAAAAACAAGGTAAAAAAAAAAAGTCCCAACTTTCTCAGGGTTGGGAATGTGGCTCAGTGGTAGAGTGCTTGCTCAGTATTGGCTTGGCCCTCAGTTCCCCAGACCCATCTCACACACACACATATGCACACACACACACACACACACACACACACACACACGCACACGCACACACACGTGCGCACATGTGCGCGCGCACCCCCCAAACAAATTCAAGAAACAAACACACAAAAGAATTAGTGCTTTAAATGATTAGCAACAGTGCTATTTCTTTGTGAAATCTTGGATTTGAAGAGCTGTTAAATCAACTTTATACCTTTCTTAGACAGATAAATATTTCATGTTAATAATGCAAGGGGTTTCAACAAGGCCATGAAATAAAAATCTTTCACGGCAGTTCTAAAGCTCATGGACTCATAATGACAAGGTCTTTGGATGAAAAACAGTAGCACAGTTAGTAAAAACCAAAAGCTATAATTTGTTAAAGCTTTTAAATATCAGTGCTTTTCGTTAGAGAACACAGTTAACCTCACGCAGCACTTGGCTATATTACTGAATACCCAGATCCCCAGGACTAATGTGTTACTTCAGGAGAAAAGAGCCATAGTTTTCGAGAGGAAAGTAGGGTGATATGGAAGGTGAGGGGTTAGGGGTGGGGAAGAAAACTAGGGTGAGAAACTGCATATTTGAAAAATAAACACAGACGTTTGTAATCTAAGTCAATACCAATGGATTTACCTACTATTTTCTTGATGTCTTTTCTGTATAACAAAAAACTAAATGATGTGCTAACCAAATAAAACATGACATTTAGTAAAAAGAAAAAAAATTCCTTAAATGCCAGACCTAAAGTTGATAGTCAGGTATGGGAAGGTGCATATGTTTAAGCATTTAAAAAGAACATATGTACACACATTTGCACATGAGAATGACTCTAAAAGGAAACGCAAGAAATCGATAACACTAGTTGCTACTTTTTGCAGTAGCTTATTATTATTATTTTGGAGACAGAGTCTCACGTAGCTCAGGCTATCCTCAGAGTTGCTAAGTAGTTGAGGATGACCTTGAACTTTGTTCCTCCTGCCTCATCTTCCCAGTGTTGATGTGTGGCCAGGGCTTTTTTCATTCTAGGCAAACTAGGCAAACATTGCATCAACTGAACTTCATCCTCAGTCCCATAAACCTGGTACTATATGAATATTTTTCCCATTAAAAATGTTAAAGATTATTAGTAAAATAAATTTAAATGACTGAAAATTTCTCATCAGATTAGGAACAAAGACTGACTTTTTCCATTATATGAGAAAATAGTAAAAATTTCCCGTAAGATCTACCTATGCATATTTGACCATATTCCTTTATGGCAAACTTACTGTGATTTAAAAACCCAATTTTCATACAATATTGAATTGGGAAACACATTTTTCCTGCACTCCAGGGTGACAATACTGTAGATTATATACTGTCTCAACAGTGTGCTAATTCTGTATTCACTTCCTTTGATGAGCTAGCCATTAGCCACAATTTCTCCAAGAAGCCAAGACATTGCTAAGGAAACATCAGAAAGATTTCAATAAATCTTATCTGGCAATGACAAAATTTTTTATCTGTACCATTCTGGAGGCACAGAATTAATGTTAACTTCTTTTGACAAAACATCTTGCCAAAGATATTTGATGTTTGGGTAAAGACAGATTTCAGACTAGGCGGCAACTCACCAAAGCCTTTACCCAAAGTTCGGAAGAGGGTTTTATGGTTTCAGTGAAAGACACTTGGAAGGAAGCAAGAAAAAAATTTACATAAAAATCTCATTTTTCAGAAAACCAATTAAAATTCAAGTGAAGCCTCGTTCATTCAAATATTAAATAAACTATAAACAAATGGAAAGGAATGACAATAAATACATCAGTTTTCAATGGTTGCTGCTGATTAAAAATGACTGAAAGTATAGCCCGATCTCATCCTTTTCAAATTGTGCAGCTCACATAAATGTTTATTTTACTGAAAATATTTGCAAAATTACAATATAAATACATGATTATATTAAGATGACTATATATATAATGTTTCTTATCTATAGATATAAAATGAATGCAATAAATATAGCACACTCTTGATGAATTGTTAGTACACAGTGTTTCTCAGTAAAGCACATACAACCTATTATTAAGCAACAATTATCTAGTTTTCAAATATACATCTTCAACTGTGTTCAGGGTAGAAGGATACACCAAATCCCCCAGTTCCCTTTTGAGTTGGTGAAGGTTAATACTTTCGCAGATTTTAAAATATCCTATTTATTTAGCAGCTTATAAAGCTCTTTATATTCCTTACTTGAAACTTTATTTCTTTAGTCTGGTGATTTTAAAGCATCAGCTAACTGTACTTTTAATTCTAGTGCTTTCACATGTACTGTCTTTTTATTAGTAACTTAAAACACATTTTAACAATGAAACAGAATCATTAAAAAAGTTATCTTGCCAGATTCCCCAATTTAATTTTTGAATATTATGGGAAGCCTCAAGCAGATGTAGTCTGAACTGGAATACTAATCTGGATTCGGAATAGTGTGATATTATTCTAGTCCTTAATACAAATATGAAATCTACTTTAAAATTCCTGTTAAATGAGATATGTTTTTAAACCATCTTCTGCCCTTCTCAATCACACCGACTTCATGGGAACCTGTTACAACAGTTCTTACACAAACATATGCATGCAAGAGATCACCCTACAGATTCTAACTACGTAGTTACTGAAACACATCCGGCCTGCCAAGTGGCATAAATGTACATCTTCTATATACAAAAGGTAAAGTGCATTATTAAATTAGTGAACTGACAGATTGTCTGCCTGGACCATATAGCTTTCAAATAGACAAATGTGAAATTCTCCCATTAGAGCCAATTATTTCAAGAGGCTCTAAATAGCTTTTCCACCCTGTCATTTATTTTTTTGGCCATGCTCTTTAGTGCAAATAAGCTTGTGTTTGACTCAAGTTTAAGGGACATGGCAGTTTGGGGCTTTAAGAAGGAAAATAATATAATGTGGCAGAACTTGAATATCTTTATAATACATTGCATCTTTTGCATACAAGCAGCACGCTTGTGCTGCTTTCAATTGCTAGGAGCACACTGCCAACTACTGAGGAACCCGTTTCCAGATTTTATACTATTAGCTTATATCATTACAGTTTGAGTCTGTCCACATTATGCTCGATTACTATGTGCAAACATCATCAATGTTTTAGCATTATACAGTGAACTAGTAATTTTGGTTACTAACTTCAATGCTCTTTTTTTACTTTGAACATCCATTTTCCTTAAGAGTTTAATGCCTTCAAGGCAAGGATCCTGTTATTTTGAAGAATAACCAAGTACATTTGCAGCTCCATTTACGTTACAAATGACAATAAAATTTATATTGCACAGATAAAAATAGTAGTAGCTTATACGATACATGGCAAAACACATCCTAAATCCAGATGTTTGAACTGGATCACACTTAATTATGGCTAATGAACTCTTGGGAATTTTAAGTATCAAAAAATCATATCATTATACCATTTTCAATGAATATAATAACTACATAAAGGCAAACAAAGGATTGTTAAAAGTCTTAGTGATTCTAAAGTGTGTTCAATTGCCAGTATATATGTATCTACCTAACTTGTAGCTTTGAGATGGCAAGGACTTTGAAATATACATACAACATAGAAAACCTGGCTATTTAACTAGTTCTTAAATAATTAATGTGAAATGAAGCTAATAATATGTATATACAGTGAATTAAATATATTTATCTTCATGTCTGACATAGTACTGTGTGTATGCATACATGTAGGTATATATACACTCAAACCCTATCAGACGAAAAATCAAAAAGAAATCAGTTGGTCCTAATGGATAGATATTTTAAAAAGGAAGATAAGATTTTAAGAGTGCATCCACTCACAGCAATAGTGATAGGAACAATTGAATAATGGAATCTTCACAGCTCGTTTGCCGAAATCTGACAGGTTGATTACTATTAATAGGCACTATGATGGGTAGTAATAACAATCAGTAGTACAGTAATTCAAGTGCACACCACTCCTTCATATACCCCAAGCTACTTTTTAGCAAGCCTACATAATACGTTATTTTACAGTTAGGACTGTTTAAGAATCCTTGCTACTTTTAAAGCCGCAACTCCCACCATGTGCTATTAACTTTAGAACTAACATTATCTTCTAACCTTCAGGTGTTCCAAAGTGATCCAGATGGTCATGATGATAATGAACTGAGTGAGATTCCATCATAGTACTTCAAGAAATGTCAAATATAACCTGCAACCAACACCACTATGTGTGTCTGGGTTACTAGCTGCTTGTTCTTCAGTAACGTAAACCAATGAAATCAATTTTCTTAATTCATTTCATAGTTTCTTTAGTGACCCAAGTGTAACATATTTGGGAAAAAGTTCTGGAGGCAAAATTGTTAAAAATAAATTCTGAATTACTTAGAGCATAGAAAAGCCTCATTCTGACCTCAATCCTTGCAGCCAGCTCTTATCAATGAGAACTGTATTTGGGGAGCTGAAATCAGTGTCTATCTTTTGAAAAATGATTATATGGACTTATGGTGGGGCAGTAACTGATCCCAGAACAAAACACAATTTCATTTAGAATAAAATGTATCCCGACAGATGAAATTTCAGTCAGATAATAAGGGGTGTTGGCACATGTATATTCTATACCCACTTGTTTAAAAATTCCTTGAGTGTTTAAAAATTCAGGTGGCACTTTCTAGAAAGTGATTTTTAATACAGACAAATGGATATGTCTTGTATAGAATAAACCTCTTTAGGAATCCTAAGTAAGAAGCACCTTGGAAATTGCCTGAATTTTCCTTTGAAATGTTTAGAATCAATCTTATTTCCAAATATTGTATTTCCCAGACTGTAATTTTGTATTCTAAATGCTTTTTTTGCTTTTTGGTTTTTTTTCTTCTCAGCAAAAAAGGGTTTTTCTTCTGGAGTTAAAGTATCTGTATCAATACCAGGTTTATACTGGAAGTTTGACACGGTCTTTAAGTGCATCAAATGCTAAAGTGCTACTAAAATATATTAGGAGATGTATTTTTACATCACTCAACTGGTGCACCAACCCTATGAAATACATGAGTGGGGAAGCATAAAATACAACACTTTGAAAGTCCATGACAGAGTTTAAGGAAAAACGACTGCAAATTACCATGAAAGGCTAAAACATCAAAATTTCCATAGCAAAGCCACTGGGTAAAGCCTCCCTCTCAACAGCGACAGAAATGTAATTCCCAAAACTTTGGAAAGTCAATAAAATACGTAGTATAGGAAACAAATGAGATTGTAACTAGCTTGGAATAATCCATTAAAGCTTTTCCATGGCTTTGATATGGCAACTAAAACTGGAGGGTTACCACAAAATTTGAAATTATTGAACACTCTAAATAGTAACTGTTAAGAAATATGGTATCGTATCTTAAAGGTTTAATTATCTAGTAAGAGTTGATCTTTTAGACTGGTACTAGTTAATATCCAGTTACCCAATGAACATATCCCTACTTGTACTTTCATAGACATATACTATACTTGAGGTCAATTTCTATTTCTGTGGTAACTGTCTACAGGTAAACTTCGCGGCTTCTAACGAAGTATGAGTGGGACTTCCTTTGGGGCGAGGATTTGTTAAACAGAAAAATTCACGCTTTTCATAGTAAGTATACGCATAATTTTCAGGGTTATGTCATAGTGCAATGTAAATCTCAGCTACGGTGTTTAAAGGTCAGAATGTCACGCTTTGTGCTGATCTGCATACTTCAATCGTCTGGAGCAATTGAAGCAGCTAAACTATTTAGCTCTGGGGAGGCAGGACTTCCCATGAGGGGTATATTGAGCTATGGATAACATAACATGAGAATCAGACTTCTTGAAGTATAAACTATTAGAGGTATTACTAGTAACAAGGGGCCCAAAAAGAGGAAAAACTTCTTCAAATGATTACGGATCAGTACTTTTTTTAGCCAATTAATGATTTTTAAATTTTGCCTGATGGAGTTCAATGTCACGCTAGTCGAGGCATTCTTGTTCTTCACCACTGGCCCTTCTGCCATCCATTCTCTTTTCTTTATGGCTGTTGCAAATTTTCCTCATCTCTTCTTCATACTTGATAAAATTCTCCCCAAACCTTGTCCAAGCTTTGAATGGAACAGTAATAGTATTACGGTAAGGTGGCCTCACCTCACTTACCTTCAGGAAAATTCCATATTTATTAGAGCCCACATCAAAGTAGAACCTTTTATTGTCCACTCTGAAAGAGGTCCCCTCGGGGAGTTCAAGTGGCTCATCATCTCCACATCTTCGTTCTTCTATATCTCCTTCGCCATAGTCTTCAATCAGCTGAACCAAGGCATCGCGGAATTCAATCATTCCTTGTGCTGGGAGGACAATAGTCTGTTCCTGACCCAAACTGTGGCCAAAATAACCTATCATGCCAGTGCCCCGCATCATGGTTTGTCTAATCCTCAGGAAACGACCTCGCTGATTCTCCTTTAGGTCTAGGTAGTATTTCCTATTGTCCCTCTCTATATAGTCTGTTTTGAGGACACTGTGAGGATGCTCTTCGGACCCCACCGACACCGGTGGGGAGGGTGCAGAGTGCTTCTGCCGCCTCCTGGAGACTTGCTCTTTGCTCTGGCCATGCTCTTGCCTGTGGCCTTTCAGGCCCAGGTGGGCATAGTGTTCGATGAAATCGCCTAGACAGTCCTTCAGCTCCGCTGCCACTGATAGGGAGAGGGTCAGTTTACTCTTTCTGATATTGTCCTGCCGGCCTCTCCCTATCCAGACTTCAGCAATCTTTAGGAAGCGGCCCCGGGAGCTTTGCTTCACGTCTAGGTAAAACCTCTTTTTCTGGATGTCCACGCGTTTGGAGGCCAGCTCCTGGATTTCGGATGCGCCTCCAGCCTGATTAGGGGTGGCTGACGCGGAGTAGTGGGGGTAGTGAGAGTGCTGGGCCTGGGGATAGAGTCTACTCTTGCTTAGGCCAGAGCCCCCTACATTCTTGCCTCCGCGGCCACGGCCGCTGCCACCGCCGCCTCCCCTTCGCCTGGCTCTTTCCATCTTCA
>LOJH01049877.1:0-12779 GCA_001685095.1 Ellobius talpinus
GCCCTGCGCCCCCGCCGCTGCTCTCGCCGCCTGGCTGTCCCCCTACTCCAGCTCTGCTTCTAGGACAGCGCCGCCACCGCCGCAAGCTCTCGTCCCGCCCGCGCTGCCTACCCTCACGCGCCCTGGATGGCGCTTTCCCTTGTTGGGATGGAATCGGTGAGTACCAAAGAGTCCAGGGTGTTAGGCACAGGGCTGAGCTCCCACAGAACATTCGTAGATGCCAGAGGCACCCCAACCACCTGCTGGGTTTTTCTCCTGGCACAGGGTGTCCGGCAGGTCTCTGGGGACATTTGGTTTCAACTCCTCCAGCCTGGAACCTGAACCCTTTCTCTTCCAGAGATAAATGCTTGTAGATCTTAGTCCCTTGTCACCCTTTGGCCCTCTGGCTGCTACCCTCACTCCCAATGCAGATAGCTCCTGCCCGGCTTCACTTCAAGCAGGGTCATTGCTGCCCTCGTTGTCCCCACGTCTTTCTGAATTCGCTCTTCTGCCGCGCGCTGTAGCGCGGACCCAGCTTTCTCCACGAAGTCCTCCCCTGACCCGCCTACCCTCAAAGCCTGACCACAGACAGAGCCAACGGTCCAGCTGTCCCGCTCCTTCTCAGAGTGTTAGTGAATTCTGACCTCATTCTCTCCCTATGATGCCGCCTCCCAGCTTTTCCGACACTCACCTCAAAACTGACACTGACACCGGGTGATCCTGCCTTCTGTGTATTGTGTCTCTGCACCTGGTCTGCTTAGGGGATGATTTAAGCATGAAAGGAAAGGCTCAAAAACAGCAAACCTTGTGGGACTAAACTTTTTGTCATTGTTTTAAAGTGCATAACTATTTACCTTGCTTAGACTCCTTGTCTGCCGTCTTGTTGGCTGAGCACGGGTAAGGAACCTTCTTTTACCTGTTTTTCCGGATTCGGTCGGTCTTCCTTTCAGGTCTAGAGAAAACACCTACTTAGCCCAGTTGTGAATCTCCATCAGCCAAGCCGCCCAAAGCTTATCAACTCTTGAGATAAAGCAGATTTTTCTTGAGAGAGGACAGGGTGGCGGCGGAGTTGCCCTTCGGAATCTTTTTTGAGATTTCAATGATTCGAAGCCCTTATCTTTGTGTTTAGTGTCTGAGAGGGAACCATTGTACAGGCAACCTCGACATCATGCTCTTCAGGTAGGGTGTCATGTATTGTCTTTCCTAGGATTTCTGTAGGAGCTTCCCGAGTACAGCAACCCTTCCTGCTGAAACCAGGTTCCGCGTTTGTTTGTATTTGGCTTGAGTGAAAAGAGGCATTGTGTTCAGTGAAGGAATCTGACTGAGGGTGTAAGGAAAGAGGGAGATAGTTTAAACACTACAATTTGTATCAAGATTCCTGTGTACTTATATCGTAAAATGAGGCCCCACATGACATAAAATTGACACTCAAACAACTTGTAAATTATTAATTTTGAGATGACATTTTACTGCGCACAACTCCTGAATAGGGTTAATGTTTGAGAAATACAGTGACGAGTATTTGAAAAAAATGTAAGAAACTTCTGAAAGGTACCCTGTTTAAGCATGGGCTGTGTGAATGTAAGTTTCTTGGTATTTCTGTAAGCAATTTCAGGAGAGTAAGACTTGAATGGCCTCCCTCACCTTTGCAACTGATGGAAAGGATGTGTTCTGTCCTCTTCTTGAAGAGGCAATCCTCACTTTACAAAAATAGAAAAGGGAAAGTCAAGCAATTATATGAGGGGTTTATTTAGTGAGGATTGCCTTAAAAAGCCCACCCTTTTGCATTTTCAGGCATTCTGCTTCATTGTGTTTCCTTTGTAGCCCCTTGTCTTCCACAGTCTGGGCAGGAACCCAGTGTCCAACAGTGGTTTTAAGGAAATGTGTTCAGCTGTGTCAAAACTCACAGGGGCCATAAGTACTAACTTTACTTTTGGTTTTCTAAATATGGGAATTTGCTTAACTATAAGTAGTGTTGGACTAAGAAGAACACTTGAAACCATGTATGCAAGCTTGCGATTACTTCAGGTGTTCCTGTATTAGGTATGATGGGTCGACAATAAGGGAGAGAGAAGCTGAATCAAAGGATCTTTTAATCTTCCCTCTGGATATACTTTTGTGTAGTGATGGGTAATTTGTATGTACAGTATAACAAAAAATAAAGAGTCTTCACTAAAAAGATCCATCACAATTGATCAAAGTACAGCAAGAAGTAATGCTGCCTGCTCTGTCTTTGTGATAAGCACAAGTTCAAATCAATGTGTTCTAACATAATTCTAAATTGTGTCACAATATTAAAATTGTCTCAGAATTATCTATGAGCATGGAAATTAATTTGTCATCAAGTACGGCAGAGATTTCTAAGCATTCGTATAAAGAACATCAAGACTCGCCTGGATTTAAAGTTCCTGGAGTTAGTAAAACTATGTAAAACAATTAAATATAACAGATGAGGAGACAGGTACACCAACAATGGCCTGGTACATTGTTGAGTATGTAATGTTCTTAATTGTGTGCTACCAAGAGGACAGGTCTAAAATAAATATTTACCTTGGAAAAACATATTCACAATTGTGTACGTGACATAGATATTTCATCAACAAGTAGTCACTAGTCGAATGCTTCATGCAAATTATTTTATTGAGAGTGCAAGATAAAGAGAGACAAAGGAAAAGGAAAGGAAAGGAAGCATGGGGCGAAAACATAAAAACTGAATAGTGACTTGAACCCATTCCTTAAACGAAGATAACTGAGTACAGTTCCTGTTATGGTGGGAGCAGCTTTTGTCCAACTTGATTTTTTAGAAGCCGTCTTAATTTCAGGAATGAAAATGTATTTTTCTTTTATAATGAAGTGGTTATTTAAGTTCTTTCACTAAAATTTAAGAGTCAAAGGCAAATTCATATAAACTATCTAATTAAACTAAATTCTAGACAAATTTAAAACCAAAACTTTGGACAATGAATATATAAACTAACACCTAATTTACAATGTCTTGTGCTGGCTTACTTATGTGTTAGTGGATTATATATATATATATATATATATATATATACTTTAATTCACAGTAGTCTATATATTATAACATCAAAATTTTATGAGGTCACAAACCTACCAATAGCAGGATTAGTAAGTAATTATATAAGCATTCAGAATTTTTTTCTTTTTAGCCTTAGTCTATACAGTAATATGTTTAAAAACAAGCCTTTTCAGGGAACAAAATAGTGATCATCATTTCAACCAAAGTTTTGCACAGTCTCCTAAGATATGTGACTATGATTCCTATATAAATAAGCATTTCCTCTGATCTCTTGGCATGTGCCTGTAATTCTAATATTTAGGAGGCTGAGGCAGGAAGGTCATAAGTTCAAGGTCAACCTGGGCTACAGAGGAAGTGGCTATCTCCAAACAACTAAACAAAAGCACACACCAGCAAAGACTTTGAGATTCTGTGGTGTGACTTGATTTGTTTCATTGAAATGAAATGATTGATAGAATTTTGATGTTGATTAGGGGATTTGAGGGATGTTCCATTTCCATTATTTTACTAATGATTTACCTAAGGTTCCTGGGTACTAGATTCAGAATTAGAATCCAAGTTTTCTCTATCAGTGTGTCAGTGTGGTGTCTATCTTTCTATGGCATTAAAACTGGCCCTTGGTAATACAGGATGAATCACTTTCAGCTTTAAAGAAAATAGGAAACTAAACACAACAAAAGGTCCTTACTGCTTCAGAATCCACCTCAGTGCTTAATCTTTCTTCTCCACAGTTGAAGGCAACCACATTTCCTGACACTCTTTTGTCACTTTATTGTTATACCTAGAAAACATTTTAAAATTATAGCATAACTAGGCTACCTAAAACATTTCCTATTGTATCATTCATTTTTCTCATTATCAAGTATGCACTCATACAGTGTAAGTTTATTTTATAGAAATAGTATACCACAAGTATTTCCATTTAATTTTTATAAGCCGTTGATTGGAAGATATTCCCAAAGTAGATACTATCTTCTTCAAGCAAGGAACAGAATTGGACTTGTAGTTTCATCTGTGTGTTTAGTTAACTTTTATTTCACCACAAAGCGAGTTTACACATCTCTGTGCTTATTTTTTCACTTTGATGTTTGTCTCCCATAGACTAAGAGGCTTGGGTAGTCGGTGAAGAAAAATGGGTTTCACCAAGCTCAAAATCACATCTGAAAATCCTGGCACCTGCAAATTTCTCTTCACTGACAGGAGGCAGTGGAGAAAGTGTATATGGATGAGGAGCTGCCATTATTACTGGCTAAAAAATGAATTGTCAGATACATCCCTGGACATGGTGGACCACCATTGTCATCTTCCCAAAGAAAGAGGATGACTGTGTAGATGACTCCATCTTATCACGTGGAACACTATTGCGTTATCTGAATGTGGCTGCATTGGAGTTGGTTAGGAGAAGCATGGTGTCTTTCTCAACAGTTTTTTGAGTTTTTTTTAGGGTTCCTTGTTAAAGGAACTTGCCTTTGAGTTCTTCAAGATGCAGATTTGTCTAATAGGAGACTTGCATTTCTAAGGTTTCCATGACCTAATTTCTTTACAGTTCAATTCACCCTTCATTAACTGAGATCTTACTATACTGTGAGATCTGATGTGATGAATACAAACAGATGAAAGAACACAACATAGGCATTGACTTCCAACATACTATAGTTTAGCGGGAGGGGAAACTTCTAAATGATAAAGGATTGTGAAGCTGGCTGCTTCTAAGGTAAGGCAGTCCTATCTTCCTGAACAGACGACCCAAGAAAAATTATTAAAAAACAAAACTTAAGCAAATCTTCATTGAATTTAAGTGAGGGAGGAGATAAGCCATTGCTAAGGCTTTATATGAAAATAGTGTATTTCTTAAAAGCTTATGATTTTGTTGCTACCTCTATTTAAATATAATGTCATGTCAACAAAATCCTGACAAGACAGACATTTATCAGAAATATATCTGCATATTTATGATTCTTACAAATAAACACATTACATGATTAGGTTATAAGGTAAGTTTCCAAGGGAAATGTAGCTGATTTGTATACTTTCATTAGAAATTGGAATTGCCAACTTTGTCTTTTAGTAAGCATTCACAAGAAAGTGAGTAATTGTGGGGCAAGAGCTATAAATAATTCTTGCATTGTGTCTTCAGTACTTACAAGTCTACAAATGACTTTAATAAAATTGATTTAAACTTAAGAAATCAAAATCTCTGTCTTATTTGATAAGGATAATTTGTTGAATAGTAACAACTGAATGTTAGAAAAATGATAAAACTTAGTTGGAATGCTATAATATTTTCTTGAGAAATAGTTTGGAGAAATTTATAATTTAGAACATGGACTGTAAGATTCTTTTCATAGTAATAATAATTTATAATATTGTAGTTTCTATATAGTAATAGTTTGTAATAGCTTCTTATGGTACTTGAATAATTTTGCATGAAAAATATATCTTATGCACATGAAGAATTTATTTCTTTAGAATTTATTTCTTTATGTTTGCTCTTGGTTTCCCAAGAGGAATAAGAATGAATCTGATTTTTTTAAAAAAAATCATATATATTTATATGTATATACACACATAAATACATATACATACACTTACATATGTATGTGTGTGCTTGTGTCTATGGACAAATTTAAGAAATCCTCACAAGCTGTAATAATGAGGGGAAAGTATATTAGTGACCTTGCTTTATGAATGTTATTTGATCTTTCACCCTTAGGAGTCTTTAGTAGAGAAAAGATGGTCTTGATAGAGACCAAGACCCATTCTAGAAGTGTAATCTGTGCAGTGTATTCAATTGTATGAACAGCTGGGACTAAAGGATTAACATCTGGATTCAGTGGGAGTTAATCCACTCTGAGCTAATAAAGTTGATTAACTCTCTCACTTCTCTGGAAAGCTACTACACTAGGATATTGCCTCACTTGCTGCCAATGGTCCCTTAAAATCTATAATCACATCTGTGGTCTTTCTCCTATAATATTTAAGCAGTTTGATTGGACCATATGGAAAGACAAAAAAAGAAATCATGCAAGACTTATGTCTTGTTAGCACATACGACATGTGTGTTTGCCCAGTTTTGACAGTCTTCCAGTACTTAAGAGATGATAAAGAGTAAGCATATAAAATGCTATTTTTTCCTATAGAACATTGTTAAAAAGATTCACAAAACCTTATCACCAGATGTCGTTTCCTTGTCTTTCCTGCTATGATCCTGGTATAAGCTCATGACCTGAATCTCAAGTCCTTTATTTTCTACAGATACATGTAAAGAAGTGATCTGAGCATCTCTATCCGACATACCCAACCCCTCCCATCAATGAGATTCCTAAACATACTTACACATGTGCATATTCACGTAAAAGAAGATTAATTTAATATTTAATTTATGGGTGTTTTTGTATTTCCTAGAAAATACTGCCTAAGTTCTCACTAATAACAGTGGCTGAAAGAGGGGTTATCATGTCTACATAGTGCTAGTGATCCCAAGAATTTAGATTTCTTTCATCACTCTGATTTTTCATTGAGTCACCTTAATCTGAATTGTAAATCATATCAACAAAGCCAAAGAGCCTAAATACTCATACATGTGTACATGTGTCACACATCAATGATTTCAACATTTTTTTTTATTTAGGAAAATATATCTAGGAAGAATAAAGTCACTGTTATTGGAAAATGTCCCTAACCCCCCCCACATACACAGACACACCCATGCACACAGAGAGAGAACACAATGAAATAAACAAAACAACTTCTGAGAACCTTATTGTCACTTACAAAAAGCTCCATGGTTACCATGATAAAATGAGCTTAGGTGGGATTTAGACATAAAGCAATGTATTGCTTGCCATCTTATCTTAGTAGATTTACTTTATAGTAATGCATTTCATGGTCCTTCTCTCAGGAAACAATCAAGGTTCTTATGATTGACACGGTAAAGTCTCCTTCACACTGTATGTATGTGTTCATTTTTCCTAATACTGTCAGAAAGTTTCAGAACCCTAAGCCTACAAAGGACATATCTTATTGCTACTATTTATAGGGCTGCACAAGTGAAAGTGTTCCTTCTATTGAGGAGGGTGTGTTGTTGATAATAACAGAATTAGAAACAATTGGGATGACTTCCTCACATCTGCATTTTCCTTATTTTCTATTCATTACACTGAAATAACTTCCTTGATTTATTATCAATAACAGATAAAAGATACATTTATTGTTTACTGTGTGTTTGTCATAGACTCCTGTATACTTCGTTCAATCCCATGAAAAACCTAGCAAGGAGCTCAACCATCCTCATGCAGAAAGAATGCAAGTGATGTCTCTATCAGCATTTTATATTTATCAATGTCAACATCTCTGAAATCCGAGATTTTCCTCTTGTACCTTAGCTCAAAAACCCATCATAGTTTCATAGATGCTCACAAATGATTTTAGATTTCTTTTAGAGAGAAAGGAAGGTTTATTATTCCTAGAAGTAGCAAATAGTATCAACACTTTTGTATTGATGTCTTATGCTCTGTTTTCACTAAACATACTCTCACATTCCTACACATTACAAGAAAGGAACAAGTACTTTAAAATGCAAATCTTTTGTAATAGACAATAAATGTTCCTCCATTTGTTACAGAAGGAGATTCTTTTTGTACTTTCTTGGAATGTTTGATTTACAGACATCTAAAAACAATTGAAGCCAAGCTAGTCAGTGATTCATAAGATGTGCAGAAACATAAAACACTCATGGGAAATTATCTCTCAGTGATAACAAAGGACTTCAATAAAGGCTTATTTTAGCTGGACTCCTTCTTTACCCCTTGCTGCATGGGCATCCTAATAACAAGATACTTTTTCAGTTGGGATACCTGAGATATCTGAATCAGTAAGCCCTTAGAACAAGTATATTCTACGTATAGATTTTAGATTATTTTTTCCCAACTATATATTATTAGAGAGAGATTATGCCATTACAAATTTCTGTTCTAGTAAGTAGAAATTTGAGTCATAACCACAGGCTAGAAGAAATGTATATTTTTATCTGGGTAGATTACAAATAAAACTCACTAAAACATTTGGTGTTTATATGTTCTCATGTCCTTGAATTTTATTAATAAGTTATACTTACAAATTAGACTAAAGTTTTTCAAATAATGAAAAGCAAAATATTATGCTCCTTGAGAATATTAGAAGTGAAATAATGCCTTGGGGTTCATAATGACCATTTTTTCTTAGTAATAGTGATTTACATACATAAATGTTTTTTTGTGACACATAACTAAATCTTAAAGTTTTATTTCACTTTATATACTTAAGATACTGAGATAAGAGTTACAAGGTAAATGAGTGTTTGGACTTTAGCCAGGATTGATTTAAGTTTTCTGAAATCCCAAGCTAGAAATTCCACAGTGACAAACCTCTCCTTGTCTCAGAGAAGACTGAAGATGAGGATACTTTTTTGTCTCTTTTTGCTGTGCTCATAGTTTCTGTCTTTATTTCCATCTCACAATGTTTTGCTCTTACGTGGAGACATCTGCTGCTCACACCAGCCCATCTTTATCACCAAGGCACTAACTCGAGAATCTGAAGAAGCCTTTTTCTTCCTCTTGTGTACCATCTTTCAATTTGTTTTGTTTTGAATTGGTCATTCACACTCTACACACCAGAAAACATAACAAAAAATCCAACCTCTAAGGGACATAGGATGTTCTTCTGTGAAGGCGTAAGAGTAGTACTCTACTGAGAATACTTAGTACTCTACTAAGAGTAGAGGTCCTGAAGTGATGATGGTCTCTGGTTCTTGTTCTCTCTTGCTGGCTGCTATGGGTTGATGATGTAGTCACTTCAATTCACATTGTTAATTTATTTTTTTTAGTTTATATTATTATGGAAAGTTAAAAATTGCAAGTTATTTTATTTTTATTGGAATCATTTTTTCATAATGCTCATAATTAATATGCCCTTGGTAATTGTATTGCTTCTATATTGTCTCACTACTCTCCTGACAAGATTATCAAGGAACTACCTAAACATGATACAATGTATAGTATTTAGGATAATACGAAAGTTAAGGTGAATCAGAAGACAATATGTTTCTGTGGGAATCATGAATGGTGAGACACTGAGTACATTGATAGATGACTTTGGTAAAATTCTTGTGAAAATATGATCAACTGAAGATAACTGGCAGTGTGAGAATATGATAGAGAGAAGAGGTGGGAAAACATTTTAAAGCATGATACAGACAAAAATTTACAGCTCCACAGAAACACAGTATATAGACAAAAGATTATAAATCTGTAACAGCACATAAATGGACTCAAAGTATCACAGAATTGCTGGTTGGGAGACTTATGTCAAATTGTGTAGGCTCTTTAAGACTCCTACTCCCTTTAACTAAAACATTTGGGTACTAAAATGCACAATTAGATAATATTTAAAACTTTTTAAACTTCTGGAAAACAATAAAATCTTATCCCATAAATGTCAAAAGAAATTATTCTATTTTTGCTTAAACAGTTAGGAAGTGATACTTAGATAATCCAATTTAGTAATTAGCAACTCTTAGGCCACTTAGGCTTGACTGGTGGGTGTATAGTAATATAGAAATTAATATATAATGAGTAGTCAAAATACAATTAGAATCATATTTATGTAAAAAATTAGGTAATCCTTTAAAAAAAAGTAATTTTCTCTTTTAATTATTATTAAGCTGGTGTGGTACAATGCTTTTTATATTTTTTAAAAGCCATTATCTGAAGGAGGGCCTCTCTTGATAAAATACTCTGGAAAGACTGAAAACAGTACTAGCTGGAGGAAGAACTAACATAGAGCCTTTCTTGAACTCAATAACACATGGAGTTCACTGGGACAACAAATACATGTCCAGATTGTTGTATAAAGGTCCTTCCCTGAAGAAATAGGTCATCAGTTCCTGCTATGTGAATAAAAGCTCAGAGTAGGATCAGATCACAGTAAAGGTAATGATAAAATCAGTATGACATATCATCTAGCAATACATTAGGTAAAGTTTTGATAAATAATTAAAAATCAAATATGACATATATAGGCATAGAATGAAACCCCTGACATTCCCCAGTGAAAGGCTGCTTGAAGTGACACACCCTGGTATTAATTGTACCTCTACTGAGTATTTGCTTGTGATAAATGTTAAGGCAGGCTGAGAATCAAAAGGAAATCTCCATCAGACATTAGGTGCACAGTAGGTCTATCTACTAATACAGTTTCTACATGAAATCCTCTGGCCCATCTCCCAACCTCCATTTTAAGTTCAAAGCAACGTAATAAGTTCTTCAGTACATAAAAGGCCAACTGATGGTTGGAATAACTCACTGCCTCAAATAAATGACTTTAGAGTGTAAGATGTGTAAGTTAAGTCCACGCATAAATAATTACTATAAATTTCAGTTTACCCTGAACTATAAATTTAATAAATTATGCAAAACACAGAGAAATTTAAAGAAATAAAAATATTGCCAAGAGTCTAAAAACATAAAAATAGACTCAGAGATAATATGGAAGTTGGATTGTGAGGTAAATTCATTAAGGTGACAAATAGAATGGAGAGAGAGAGAGAGAGGAGGAAGAGGAAAAAGAAGGAGGAGGAGGAGGAGAAGATGATGATGATGATGAAGGTGACGATGAAGAGAAGATAAATTAGAAGAAGAGAGGAAAGAGATGGTGGAATAGAAAGTGAAAGAAAAGGAAGAGGAGGAAGAGGAAGCAGAAGAGGAGGAGGAAGAAGAAGTAAACAAACACAAAAACAAAAATTCAAGAAGCATCTTCCAAGAACTCCTGGACAGTGGCAGACCATTACACCTACCATTGAGTTTCCAGAGAAAGAAGAGACAGAAAAAAGAAGAAACTATGAAGAGGAAGAAGAAATTTCCTTACAGAAACAGAGAATAGACTAGACTTTTTCCAATGAGTTCTCTTAAGTAGTAATAAGATCATAACTCTAAAGAGTCAAATGTTGTAGAATATTACTTTAAGTGTGTTACATTTACTTATGTAATTGAGGAACATTTGTTTAATGCTGGAAAAATGTGTTGCATTCTTTTATGATGCATTTTTTAACATTGTAAAACTGTGTTACTTTCCTGTCTAAAACACCTGATTGGTCTAATAAAGAGCTGGACAGCCAATACCTAGAGAGGGGGAAAAGACAGGTGGAGTTGGAATGCAGAGAGAATAAATTGGAGGAGAAATCTAGAAAAGGAGGGAGAATCATGAAAAGAAGGAAATGAAGACCCCAGGGGCCAGTCATCCAGCCACACAGCCAGCAATGGAGTAAGAAGGAAAGCAAGATATATAGAATAAAGAGAGATTAAAAAGCCTAGAGGCAAAATATAGTTAAAGGGACATGGATAATTTAAGTTAGAAAAGCTGGCTAGAAACAAGCCAAGATAAGGCTGGGCATTCAAAAGTAGGAATAAGTCTCCTTGTGTTTATTTGGAAGCTGGGTGGCAGATGCCCAAAGAGTTAAAAATTAAGACAAAAAAGCTAAAAGCCTGGTAACTAACAAACAATAACAAGCAAAACACATGCATCACACTACATTTGGATAAAATCAAAGTAGTGAGAAAAAAAGAGTATTATGATGTTTTCAAAAAGTGAAACCTAACTGCCAATGAATTATTAAATAAATAACAAATCAAAGTACTCACACAGTGGTATTACAATGAAAATAATTTCCTCAAAAGGATACGCATGAATTACACTATCAAATTTACATAACTTTTTGAAAAAAAATCAAAATGTAGAAAGCAAACACAAGTGATTTCCCTGGGTTTAGAATGGGAAGCTGAAGCTGAATTCATGGTGCCAAGAGGGACACTTGGAATGAGGGAAGTGTGCTGCATTGTCATACACATGGATGGTTTAAGAACTGTTTAAAGCCGGGCGATGGTGGTGCACACCTTTAATCCCAGCACTCAAGAGGCAGAGACAGGTGGATCTTTGTGAGTTCTAGGCCAGCCTAGTCTACAAGAGCTAGTTCCAGGACACTACAGAGAAACCCTGTCTCGAAAAACAAACAAACAAAGAATTGTTTCAAACTTGTAGTTCTGTAGTTTACCACAACTAGTATGTGAACCACAGATCCTTCACGAATCCACACTAAACAATTCCTTGAGCCAGACTTAGCCTAAAGCTTACGTCTTTGCAATCCTCTCTTTGAATATTAGATATTTTAATTTGCAGTTTGTGTACAGGTTCTGCATTGTTCTCATGTCTTCTGCCACTGATCTAAGGATCCACACTTGGCCATTATGTTTTGGGTTACTTTGCGTCTTCAAGAACACTCTTGTGCTTAACATGAAGAGTTTATGAAAACAAGTATTATGGTAATGTACAGGACAAACATTTCTCAGACATTTTTCCCAGAGCAGTCTTATTTGGTTTCTTATGTGTCATTTTGAATGAATAATTTGCTTCTTTTAAGTATAGAGACATCAATGGCTTCCACTTTTTACAAATCTTTCTAGCCATGCTCTTGTTTGGCTTCATTTTAAAAATCCTATTTCATCAGTAGAGAATGTTTCCCCTCATAGTACATCCAAGTCTTTAGTGAAGTAAAAGAGCACTAGAGGGAAGGGCACCAGGAAGGAGGAAATACACGCAACTCAATGTGTTTTTGCTGTGTAGTAAAGGTCTGGGTGAATTCTTTAAGTTGTACTCTTTAAGAAATTTTAATAAAGGATTATATATATATATATATATATATATATATATATATATATATATATATATA